>SMJT01000017.1:2845662-2927136 GCA_004349715.1 Crucihimalaya himalaica | reverse complement strand
GTAGCATCTCTTTTTTGTTTAAAGAAAGGAACTTCATTGGAGAGGCGATCAACAATATTCATGAACAAGGGTTTGTTCATTCTAAAACGACGCCGGAATAGATGATCAGGATAGATTGCATCTTCACGGAAGTAGTCGTTCCATAAACGAATATGCCCTTCTTCTCGATCTCTATCAATATATGCTCTTTTTTTCTTGGGTTTAGGTTGAGGAGCACCACTTTGACGCATAAGATTTTCAAACGCTTGGTCAAAAAATCCATCCCATTTTTCCTCAAATTGTTGATCCATCATATCGTCGATATTATTTCGAGAAGATGATGCCATTTACACAAAATAAAGATTGTTTGAAAAGAAAGATTGAAGATGGTTTGATGAAGAAGCAAAATAAAGGAAGCAAGAAGATTGATGATCGTTTGAAGATGAAGAGAAATAAAGAAAGCAAGAAGATTGTTTGATGGGTTTAGATTTCTAGAAAAGAGTAGTAATATATATAGAGAAATATATAAGATAGAATTACACATGTGGTCTACAATTCAAATAATGTGAAGTCAAGTAGCTGTCGGCACATAATTACAAAGTTCTGTCATAAAATTATATGGACAAGAAATTTTTTGGACAAAAAATATCTGTCGGCACATATGGACAAACAGCAAAAAAATATCGGCTAAAACTTGATATCCTCGGCCAAAAAAAAGCCCAATGAGTAAAATCTCCGACCAATAAAATATCTTCGGACAAACACATTTTTGGCCCAACTTCCATCTCCATGGTGAACTGCAATAAAAAAAAATGAAAACATAAAAACATGATATCAAACTTTTATGTCAACCAACATATAAACCATTATGTCATAATGTGTGCTTCCATGTTTTAAATGCAAATATTCTTTCAAACTTTGATCAAGCAAGAACACTAGCAATCGATGCTTTAATATAAAAACCAAGAACACTACCAAACTTTGATCAAGCATGAACTGAAACAACATTAATAAGCATATTAAACATATGCAACAAGTACAAAGAACAGTAGTAAACAACAATAACCGATCCTTGAAACAGACAACAACATAAAAACACAAAGCATTTGAAACAGAAATAGATAAAAAGAAAACAATGACAAGTACTGAAACCTCTAAAACAAGAACCATATGCGATTTACCCATCTGCTAAAACCTCAGCTATGAGCTTGTTTTTTAAAGCCACTTCCATCTCACTTAAAGGATCAGTTCTGGCAAGAAGATTCTCCAACATCCTCTTGTTACTTAACTTGTTCCTGCTCTCTAAATCCATTTGTCTGATATCCCAGGCTCTTTCATAGCCTTCATAATCCTGCTTACTAGCTCCTTCGCCACTGGTCACCTGCTTTTTCGTTTTCGCCTTTGAAGCTTTTACACCGATTGGACGCCTTTGAGCTTCATCTCCTCCATGGCTATGTGCGGCTGTCGACTGTGAAGCCCCTACTTCTGTTCTTCTTCGTTTAGGAACACCATTGCCTTCCTTTGGAGCCCATTTTTGTTCATGTCTTAGCTCTCGCCAAGCATGTTCCAATGTGAACTTTTTCTTTGTATCATTCAAGTACATCTGATTGGCAAGCTTCATCACATCATCCTCGTTTTGACCACTTGATCTCTGAGCCGATGCAGACTCATAGCAGCCCACAAATTTGCAGAGAGCTTCATTGATTTTTGACCATCTTTGTTTGCAGTTATTTGGGAACCTCTTCTCCATGCCGACCACCTTTCTACTTGAGGCATAAAATGTGGCTATCCTTTTCCAAAAAGCTTCTAATCTCTGCTCATTCCCAACTATGGGATCCTTACTAGTATTCAGCCAAGCGCTGATGAGGGCTAAATCCTCTACAGGAGTCCATTTCTTCCTTGAACACTTATTTGCTTCTGTTGGCGTGCATTCAGCTTCGCTTCCACCATCGCACCATTGTGAACCAAAGACAGAAGCTTCAGCATCATCGAGACCTATACTTGGTGAAACAGGTTCAAAGGAATGTGGGGTTTGTTGACTGTTAAGAAGCTCCATGAAGCCAGAGTCAGGGAATTGATTAGTAGAATCCATTTGTTTCTTTTGAATCTCTTAAGGAGAAGAATAAAGGACAATAGAGAGCTGAATAAAGGATTACAAGGAAATGAATAAAAGGAGAAAGAAAGAGATGAATAAAAAGGAGAAGGAAAGAGATGAATTAAAGGAGAAGAAAAGAGATGAATAAAGGAGAGGATTAAAGGGTTTTGAGTTTTCTTCTCCTTGGTGTTGTTTAAAACAATCGGCCAAGTGCTTTAATAGAAAATGTTATTGTCTTTGTTGTTAGTTTTCAAAGCATTTCATAAACCTTGATGATGTGTGGTTACCAGTCTTATCAAACTTAACACTACACCTAACTACCAAGCATTAAACAAAAAGCTTCACCATCACACTAAGCATTGATTCACTAACCTACCTCTAACTCTAACACAATGCATTGATTCCCCTAAACCCTAACACAGCATCGATTTAAACAATCCATCACAAGCATCACTCAATCGATCATAACAATACATCAAGTGGTTCTTTAAAGTTCAGAGAGGATTAAAATACCTGCGCATCATGAGGAGACACAACACGAGGAGAAGACTCAGTTCACCGCTTCCCACCGTGAAGAAGACTCAGCCAATCGCTTCTCATCTCGCCGCCGTAACACCGCCGGAATATCAAAAAAAAAAACACAAAAGAAACCATTCAACAAAAGCTTCATCGATTCCCAAATCACACCCATTAAAAACCTTTGATTCAACATGCATTTATAATTGAGAAAGTGTAATCGGTGTAATCCGAATCCAAAAAAACCAATTCATCTAAAAATTATGATGAACCAAATCAGAAATTGTAGAAAAAAAAAAAAAAACTTTACCAGAACCATCCAATTCGCCATCGGACATCGTCTTCTACCCAGAAATCTTGCAAGCTTCATCGCCATGACTCTCGATTACACATGCATGAAGGAGAGAAGGATGCATCCCATCAATTTCTGAGAAGAGTTTCGGCATCTTCTTCTCAGGAAGAGAAAGAAAAAAAAAAACGATGCTCATGCGAGAGAGAAACATAAATGAAATCTTAAAAAAAAAAAATAAAAAAATAAATAACTCTTAACCAATCATATGAAGCCACGTCACAGTCTCTCATAGGTCTCTCAAGTTCTCTCAAGAGAAACGATTCTCTTGAATTAAACTATTTAATCTTTTTTTTAATGCATAATTAACATCAGAAACTCTTAAAAGACTGGCATTGGAGATGGTCTAAGTCACTCGGTTTAGGTTAGGTAGAAGGAACGACGGAGAAGAAGTTTTTAAACATTTTAGGTTTATTTTCGATGGGTTTTAATCAAAATAACACAGCCCATTTGAGTTGCAATCAATAACGATTTGTCAATGTGATTTTTTTTTGCCCTTTCAATAATAATATGACGTGTCATGATCTCTCCTAGCTGACATGGATAGCTTTAAGAGCCAGAATTAGCCCACTTTATTAGTATAGATTCCTTTGCATGATCTCTAAGACACAATCATGGAATCAGGCTTGAAGACTTTTCATTTTTGTAAATACTTACTATTTTAATACGTAAAATTTTAATTATATAATTGTTCTTTATTTACGTATTGAAATATATAAGTTCAAGGAATGCAAACATGATTTAACTTCAACGACATATCAGAAATATTTTAATCTGAAACATTAAATTTTGATTGTTTGATGTTTGGATTGTATGTGTGATTATATATGTTTCAATTTATGTTTTCACGTAAACAAATAGGAACAAAGTATTGTTAAAATCTCCAATGAAGTTATTTTATAGATTTGCATTTTAGAAAAATAGAAACTAATTCGAGAAATAATGGTTACTTCTAATTTTAATTTTTTTTAATAAAATTGGTTACTTCTACTGAGTCGGAGATGCAGGCAAATCACATGGACCGATGGTCCCTAAACTCTAAACGGCTAAACCCTAAACCCTAAACCCTAAACTCTCATTTATCACATGCCAAAAAAATTTAGTTTTTCACGAATATCATATCCTACAAAATAATTTTGTTTTCTCTTTTTCTTTTTGATTAGTTTTGAGTTTCAAAATATATTAGGGTGCAAGCCTACGGGGGAAGTCCACAGAAGAGCCTAACCATTCGCTCCAGCCTCATTCTGAATCCACCATGTGGAGGAGCACCATTCCTGTTAACATTATTTGTAGCCGTCGTTCATTAGAACCAATTTGTATAAGTATGATAAGTATGACTATGATAAGTATAACTAATTTGTAAGATCCAAACTGGTCCAGTTTGCAATTTACCTGAAGAAGAAGAATTCCATCCATTCAGGGTTGTATTCTCTTGCATGTTTCTCCAACAATTTTAAATTATTTATTTGTTGGCCTCCTGATATTAACTTGCCTATTACAAACCGCAAAATTACGTATCAAAGGTTGGTAAACATAATTGTTGGGAAGACACATGAGGTAAAAAGAAAATAACTAAAAGATGTACCTCTCAAGAAGACAGAAAAGGAGTTGCCGTAACTAGGATCATCTGCACAAGGCGTGGTGTAAAATGGGCTAACTACCATAGGAAAGCGATGCAGTATATAAAAGTCACTATGGTACCTGTTTCCAATATCGAAATCAACAGCACCATAGTGTTAGAAATAAGTTTGCCAAATGATTTCAAACTGGAACATATAAAAATGATGGATTACTTTTCCCGAATGAGCTGGCCTAGTTTCCTCTCAGATTTTTTGTCCAAAGAAACAACCTCCTCACCAACTTCCTGTCAACGGATCACGATTACCAACTGTTATTGATAATTCATTCGGGCAACTCCTCAAGTTATATGCAAAGTATAAATTCAAGTCCAGTCATACCTTAAGCATTTGAATCCCTTCTTCATAGGTTATCCTTGGTGTTTTTGGCAGAAACTGCAATTTAGTGCCAATTATGAGAAACCAGTAAGACAAAATCAATTTCAAATGTTTTTGCTCATCCAGTAAAACACAATGTTACCTTTAATGTTTCAAAAGGATGATGATTTGTAATTGCTTCCAATTCTTTTTGGGACATCTCTTTTATCTTATCGAATGTAGGCACATATAAGCGGTCCACCATGTCCATTACCTGCAAAAACAATAAAAACTATTAGTAGAATACAAAGAGGTACATGGGAGAAAATCATAAATGCAGAATGTCTTACCTCACTATAGTTATTTCCAATCACCATGTGCACATCAAAACAGGTGAAATAACACAGGTTTTCAAGGGTATCAAAATCTTCTACGGTGAAAATAGCACCTTGCCAAAACATCTGTGGCTGCTCAACGGACAGGTAATTAGTGCACATTGCTACCTCCTTGTAATGATGACGAGACTTCAGCACACAAAGAGGCTGACGTTCACCCAAAATTCTCGACGTCATATCGAGAAAACCATTCGATATTAGGAGCTCCGTCAAGGTCTACACAATGGTTAGCTATTTTAGAGAAGCACCATAAAAGAAGGCAACCAAATCAAGGACAGTTATGATAAGAGAATGAAGGCTTACAGATTTGAATTGAGACACTAAGCTGAAAAAGGCTATATTTGCTAGTCTCTTGAGTTCATGCTCTCTTGTAATCAAAGGTTTCATTATTTTATGTTTGTTGACAACCTACAACAATCAAACAACAGCTCTTGTGAATAAATAAAAAACTGCAAAAACACTTGTTTCAGCAGTTCCAGTTAATCTTTAAACTTTGATTTACCTTGCTTCCAGGACAAGAGCCACTAAAGGCACAATAGTTACACTTGTAGTTGTGTTCCGTGAAGGTAGCAGCTCGTTCACAGTTCCACATTTTCATGCATGTCTGATACAACCCTAAAGTCGACTTCAGATCATAACTGAGAGATATTGGATCACCTATAGCCATCTTTGTCTCTATGTGATGGTAGCTAAGAGAAAGAGAAAAGGAAAAACAATTTCATAAATGGGTTTAGAGAGATTTTTTAATATTTTCATAGAGATATTTTTTACTTACCATACTCTGAGGGTAACACTCTTTGTCAGCCAAAGCCTCAATTCGGCTATATAAAGACAAACCAACTCTTCAAGTGTATTAAGTTGGTTGTATCCTAGTTCTTTTAAGGATTTTACGACTTCCTCAGGAACGATCGTTTTGCGGATCAAGTCGTGGTGCGCGAAAAAGTAATCAAGCGGGAACACATTTCCTTTGAGAGTGTCAAACATAAGCTTGTACAGCATTAGCTGAAACCTGATAGAATTAAGAGTCAAAAAGCTGAAAAAGGAGATATAACACATTATGAATGAATAAAACTGGCAATTCACTTACTTGTCTTTATCAAGTTGTTCATCACGTGGAAACGAATTAGATTGTCGGGTCTTCATTTCGGTGAAAGTCAAACCATACGTGTCGTGGTACTGAATCTTGTCAACATATCCGATAACCCATTGACCTTCAATAGAAGTGATACTAAATGATGCACAAACCAATGAATCATTAGTTCACATACTAATACATCACAAAAAATCAGAAATAGAATATATAAAAAGAACTCACAGCATCAGTTCGGTGGCTGTTTCATAATCTCGCAAAGAAAAGAGTTGTTCGAGGGCATTTGCAAATTTATTGATCCAATGATATGCGTCTTGTATGGGTCTTTCAGCATACTGACAAATGTTTTTGAAGTATTCTTGTTGCTGCTTTTTAATCTATGAGAATAACATAAGCAAATGATTGATGAAACTGACATAAACTTCTATAAAAATGAGAGAAATTAAGTATGTTACCTTGACATCATGTTGCTTATGAAATTTTCGACCAGCTTTCATGGTATCGTTGTCGGTTTTATATCCCAGGAGAAGCTTGTATTCTAATTGCTTCTCACACCAATACTATAAACAATTAAACACAAGAGATGTCACCAAATCTAAATTTGGTTGTGTTGTCAACAGAAAAAAAAAAAAAAATTTACCGCAGCCGTGAGGTCTGAGACCCATAAAGTTGTCTTTCTCTTAAATTGCTGCACATAAGTTGAAGGCACCCATTGCTCATCGCCACCGAACTGAGGAATTGATGATAAGAAACGACGACGAGAAATGTCCCTGCGTGCCTGTAAATATCCATGGAATCATTAGTACACTGAGTAATTGATGATAAGAAATTGATTTTGGGAGGATGAGTATCTTACAGAGAGCCTCCAGATTTGCCTAGAAAAACGATACATGTCGTCTTGGTTAGGGTCTTCCTGGTTCCAACACTAAACCTTAAAGGTCCTACACGTGAATTTCATAAAACCAAACGATTAACATCAACAAATCCAACAGAAGAAAAAAAAAATCATATGCTCTCAAAAGAATTGGGTTACATATACTCTCAAAACACTGTACTCTTTAGTACCACTGGTTAAGACCAACACAATGTCATAAAAGCTCCATTAAATTGTTCATGAGCATTTTTTAAATCAGGCCTAAGTGATGTGTCACCAACGGGAAACAAATGGATTAAACAAACCCATGAGAGAGACAGAGAGCACAGGATAAAAAAGATCAACCACAATCTGAAAGCAACTAATTTAGGAAAAACCTTGTCATCTACACAAATTCATACATACATGCAAACAAACTTAGAATAGATCACTCTCTCTCTCCCTTTCTCTGATCACATATGTGAGTAGAAAAACAAAACCTTGACCAGGCCCAGAAAATGAAATCAATAGAGAGATGGAGATCAAAGAAACAAAAGATCGACGATTCTCTGCAGTATAAAGGCTGATTCTTTTTCCCCCAAAATCAAACATAAACAAAAGATCCAAAGCAACACTTAGGCAAACGATAAAACCCAGTTCAGTAGAAGTGAATTTGAGCTCTTTAATTGGGGACAAAGAACTATCTCTATCGATGACTAAACCACGCTTCCAGACAACTACCTTAAAGATTCATTCACCTAATAAAAACATCAATTCCTCTTTCAACAATTCAGTAAGCATTGAACAAACCCAGTATGGAGAAAAACACAGAGGAGTCATGATAGGAGTTGGGTAAGACGAAATCCCTAAGAATCGACGATTCAGCAGAATTGAACAAACCCGTTTTGGTTCCTGAACCGGAGAAGAAACGAAACAACGGGAAGCAAGGGTTTTGAAGGTGAAAAGAAGGAGAACCTGAGTGAGGGAGAGAGAGAGAGAGAGAGTGAAAACGGGAAACACAATGTCATAAAAGCTCCATTAAATTGTTCATGAGCATTTTTTAAATCAGGCCTAAGTGATGTGCCACCAACGGGAAACAAATGGATTAAACAAACCCATGAGAGAGACAGAGAGCACAGGATAAAAAAGATCAACCACAATCTGAAAGCAACTAATTTAGGAAAAACCTTGTCATCTACACAAATTCATACATACATGCAAACAAACTTAGAATAGATCACTCTCTCTCTCCCTTTCTCTGATCACACATATGAGTAGAAAAACAAAACCTTGACCAGGCCCAGAAAATGAAATCAATAGAGAGATGGAGATCAAAGAAACAAAAGATCGACGATTCTCTGCAGTATAAAGGCTGATTCTTTTTCCCCCAAAATCAAGCATAAACAAAAGATCCAAAGCAACACTTAGGCAAACGATAAAACCCAGTGCAGTAGAAGTGAATTTGAGCTCTTTAATTGGGGACAAAGAACTATCTCTATCGATGACTAAACCACGCTTCCAGACAACTACCTTAAAGATTCATTCACCTAATAAAAACATCAATTCCTCTTTCAACAATTCAGTAAGCATTGAACAAACCCAGTATGGAGAAAAACACAGAGGAGTCATGATAGGAGTTGGGTAAGACGAAATCCCTAAGAATCGACGATTCAGCAGAATTGAACAAACCCGTTTTGGTTCCTGAACCGGAGAAGAAACGAAACAACGGGAAGCAAGGGTTTTGAAGGTGAAAAGAAGGAGAACCTGAGTGAGGGAGAGAGAGAGAGAGAGAGAGTGAAAACGGGAAACACAATGTCATAAAAGCTCCATTAAATTGTTCATGAGCATTTTTTAAATCAGGCCTAAGTGATGTGTCACCAACGGGAAACAAATGGATTAAACAAACCCATGAGAGAGACAGAGAGCACAGGATAAAAAAGATCAACCACAATCTGAAAGCAACTAATTTAGGAAAAACCTTGTCATCTACACAAATTCATACATACATGCAAACAAACTTAGAATAGATCACTCTCTCTCTCCCTTTCTCTGATCACATATGTGAGTAGAAAAACAAAACCTTGACCAGGCCCAGAAAATGAAATCAATAGAGAGATGGAGATCAAAGAAACAAAAGATCGACGATTCTCTGCAGTATAAAGGCTGATTCTTTTTCCCCCAAAATCAAACATAAACAAAAGATCCAAAGCAACACTTAGGCAAACGATAAAACCCAGTTCAGTAGAAGTGAATTTGAGCTCTTTAATTGGGGACAAAGAACTATCTCTATCGATGACTAAACCACGCTTCCAGACAACTACCTTAAAGATTCATTCACCTAATAAAAACATCAATTCCTCTTTTAACAATTCAGTAAGCATTGAACAAACCCAGTATGGAGAAAACACAGAGGAGTCATGATAGGAGTTGGGTAAGACGAAATCCCTAAGAATCGACGATTCAGCAGAATTGAACAAACCCGTTTTGGTTCCTGAACCGGAGAAGAAACGAAACAACGGGAAGCAAGGGTTTTGAAGGTGAAAAGAAGGAGAACCTGAGTGAGGGGGAGAGAGAGAGAGAGAGAGAGAGAGAGTGAAAATGGCGGACTTTCTTCTTAAAAGAGAGAGAGAGAGACCCAGAAAGAAGAATTGCGAGAGAAACCAGGGTTTTACCTTAAACCGGATTCCGAGGATGAGCCGGACGACGAAGCCTCAGATCGATGGGGTTCCGAGAAGAAGAAATCGCCAAAGAAAAAAGAAAAATCGTGAAGAGAAGAAGAGGTTGTCTTCGGATGTCAAAAATTTTTAGGGTTTAATTTGTTTCAGTTAACCGATTGGTTCTCCTGAACCGAACCGAACCGAACTAACCGGTTTATTCTGCTATCTTGGAGAAATGTAGGAAAGCTAAACCATTTGACAGGTTGAAAGAGGCTCACTCATTGTTCTTACAAAGAATCTCTAAGAGGACCAAAGCAGCTTCCCATGAAAAGGTTTATTTCCTAATATTGTTTAACAATAACTATTAACATTCGGTTTCTTTGCTGTACTTTGATAGCTTTTAGTTGAGAATTGAATGGAATTCTCTATCTATATCCTACCTTTTGTTCTAGCAGATTGATGATAATGCTCAGGCCACTGACCTGGAGACACACCCATACCGTGTGAATCCACAAGATAAAACCCCAGCTTGTAAAATATGATGGAAGGCAAATGGAAAATTATGATATTGAGTTAACTTATATAGGGAGGCGTGTCCACTGAGTTCTTTCTTTATGTTTGCATCAGGGGTACCATGCAAGCAACAAAGTTTTCCCCAACCTGTCATCTTTGCAGAATTATTCCAGAAATAAGATCATTGACATAGGTATACTTTTGTCATATCAATCTAGTCTGTCACCTCTGCAGGATAAAGAATGTGTCTTTTAATGTTAAAGATGCATTGTTTCAAATTACAAGTGGCTGAGCATGTATTCATTTGTGTAAAAAAAATTGATTCCCGCTTTGTTCTCACCTGGGACAACATTTCTTCTCTGAAAAAAAAAAAAAAAATGACAAGGATACATTGGTATCTGTCTAATTGCTAGGTGGAAGGAAGTACCAAATCAAGGGCTGTGCTGGTCAAGGTGGTTTTGCTCAAGTGTTCAAAGCATACATTGACAGCAATCCTGATGAAGTAGTAGCTCTAAAGGTAGACCCTTAAAGTTTTTCAAATACAGTATGATGCAAAATGGCACATTTGTCAGATAGCTCACATCAAATATTGCATATACTACTCTCTCACAGGTACAAAAGCCAACTTTTCTGTCCGACAGCAGAAAAGTTGACACTAATAAGCTCTCCAAACATTTAAACGCATCGAATAAAGATAACGAAGAATCAGAAAAATGATCCATCATCTTGTGGCAAAGTGGATCACATCAGGCATTACCAGATGATAGGGGTTGGAAAGAAGATAATCATCTTCTAGTCCTGAATCACCCTTCTTTCCGCTGATCAATCATTAAACGTACATACCTTAGAGAACCCTACCAAAACTGGATCTTGAAAAGTAATAATAAATCAATAATGTAGTTATACCTGTTAGCAACAAGACGGAGTTGTTTAAAGGGCCATATATATATACACCTTCGACTTTAATTTGGGCACCACCACATTGTGTTCATTGTCAAATACGTCATGGAAAACAACTGCACCCTGTTCCCATTCAAAGTTAACAAAAAGAATGACTCCATGATGCAGACTATTTAGAGCTATTCACCTGAACATAATGTACACCAGTTATTTTTGTTGGACTTGTCACTAACTCAATGACAGAGTTACCACTTTCTTTTCTGAAATCTGGGAACTTTGAAGAGCTATTTACAGTATCTAGAAACTTCCATGTGCCTGTAACATACATCACGGAAATGAGCTTCAACCTCGTTCATCCTCAGCATAGAATATGAAACTGACGCAGAAAATAAATCAACAAGCAATGTCAGAAAACCTCTATATGTTCCTGTTATATTCCAAGCAGAGAAGGGTCCTGCTCCGATTTTTTCTTTTTTGCCAAAGAGCCATTGCAACATCACAAAACAATCTCAGCCTCAAACCCTTCCAGTTTGGTAATTAGTAAATTACTATTGTATAGTTTGGTAATTTACATGTTTAAGATTAGGTTAATCGATATGTATATAAAGAGATGTCTAGAGATCAATAAGAAAACCTTTTATACTTAACAGGGTTTTTGACAGAGACAGAGGCAAGAAGATCAATAAAAAGAAGTTGATTCAATTGAAGTCAAACACAAGAAACGAATATCAAAATCGGAACGGATCAGCTGAAAGAGAAAGCGAGAGCCCAACAAACTGCAATAGAAGATTATTGTCTGTACCAGACCGCGCAACTAGAAGAGATTATGACAAAGAAACAAACTCTGGAATCCAATCGAATTGTTTCATAATGGTAACATAGAAGAGCAATGGAGACTTCGAAAATGGTGGGTCGTTTGAGATTTCTCTCTATCAGACTCTGAGATTCCTCGTTTTGAGAGAAAGTTAAAAACTTTTTTTGGAAAGGAGTTTACTTTGTAAAGTTTCACTCTTAAAGATGATCGATCTCTCGAGTCTCTCTCTGCCTATGGTTAAATCTTCTTTTAATTTTCTTCTGTTACGTAAATCTTATTATTTCCCCAAACCATTAATTTAAATAGACTGAGATTTATGCATATGCAAATGTCAACTCAATAAATATTTCATATTTGATAAAAACAAATATATATATATATATATATATTTTTTTAATTTAATGTTAAATTGTACTAAAAAAAAACCAATGTTTGTTTTACATCACACGATTTATCGAAATTTCGAAAACAATATCATGAAAACATGAAATAAAAATCATTTATCTTGCTTGAAGCCACATCTGAAATCTTTGAGAGTATCTTCTATCAACCAGCATTTGACTAGCCGATAACTGATTCTTTATTTGCTTGTCAATTAAGCGAGTAATATGATCAGTATTTAGAAGTCCTTTACCATGAATTTTTTCGTTTCTTTGTCGCCATATGTTGTATACATCCGCTTGAACCACCGAACACGTTCATGCCTATGGTCGGAAATATATCTAACCAGTGATTGCCAATTATAACTGAAACCATTTCTGAAAATATTTCGAGCTAGATTACTCCATACCTTTGAGCTGAACCGGCAATAAAAAAAACAGGTGGTCTCTTGACTCTATATTGTCGTTGCACAAGACACACAAGGGGGAAGTTGTGATAGCCCAAGCCATCCTTCTATCACCAGTTTGTAGTCTATTCAACATTGCCAACCAAACACAGAAAGAGAATTTAGGAGTTGAATGGGCAAACCATATAAATCTAAACTTTTATGATTTCTATTTATGAAATCTATCCCAAGACCATTTAAATTTATATTAATTCAACCACACACACTTTCTTATGGAATAAGAAAGACTAACATTGATCCATGCTTAATATGACTTGTTATGGAATCAAACTTCAATTGATTTCTTCTTCCCTTAACCTTTCTCCTTAATTGATTCTTTGATGGATAATAATCAAAATCCTTCTCTTGTTACTTTTTGTTGCGTTATAGGTTTTCACTTATAACTCATTTTCTGAATTATCTCTAATATATACTATTAGAGATATCATGAAAAGACGCATTGTTTTGGCAAAAGTCACATCTCTTTACTCACACACATATATAATGTATATGTGATCATTAATGAAGGATGTCTATGAAATATAATATGGAAAGGGAAGAGGGTTATCAATACACCCGAATTCTAATTTATTAATCGAAACCGATCCATCATGGTGTCGTCTTTAATATTAGAATCCATAACATTAATACGAACTTGAACGTTATAATTAAACCGATAAGACACATAGGCCACATAGAATATAAAATATTCTTACATTCTCCCACTTGGCCTTTGTGTCAACTTAATGATTTAATAACTTTAATGCGCACTTTTATATCAAGTTCATTTGATCTTTAATTACCATAATAAAATCAAAAACTAATTCCTTCTATGGCGTCACAAGTCATTATGCGACTGATTCTTTCCATGTATCACAAAACAATTCCAACTCTATGGTGGTCTTTAATATTGAGAAGAACTTTAATTCTCAAAATAATTATGTTATCTATATATATCATAAATGTGTACACATACTTTAATAATAACATATTTAATAAAACAAAAACGATAATATAAGTGAATTCATAGTGTCACACACCTAATAAGCATACTACATCTAAAATAGCAAGGCTTTGTCTATTATACCCATACGCTCTACATGGCCAACGAACGCCTTGGGTGGCAGACCTTTAGTTAACGGATCCGCTACCATCATATCCGTTCTAATATGCTCAAATGACACTCTACGTTTCTGTACTTCTTCTTTGACAGCCAAGTACTTTAACTCCATTTGCTTAGCAACCTTCGAGTACTTGTCATTCTTCGAAAAGAAGATAGCTGCGGAATTATCATAGTAAATTCTCAGCGGCCTCTCTATGGTGTCGACAATCCGAAGCCCTGAGATAAAGTTCCGCAACCACAATGTGTGAATTGTGGCCTCAAAGCATGCCACAAATTCGGCCTCCATAGTAGAAGTAGCAATGACAGACTGCTTTCCACTTTTCCATGATACTGCTCCCCCAGCTAACAGGAACAAATAGCCAAACGTCGATTTTCCACTATCAACGCATCCAGCATAATCTGAATCTGAATATCCAATAACCTCTAGGTTTTCGGATCTCTTGTATGTAAGCATGAATTCTTTGGTGCCTTGCAAGTACCTGAGAACCTTCTTTGCAGCTTTCCAGTGGTCCATTCCGGGATTACTTTGATATCAACCCAACATACCAACAGCAAAGCTGATATCTAGTCGAGTACATGTTTGAACATAGTTCAAACTCCCAACCACTGATGCATAGGGAATTCTTTCCATTTCCTTACGCTCCAATTCATTTTTTGGACATTGCATTTTACTGAACTTGTTCCCTTTCTGAATTGGAGTTTTTCCTGCAGAGCATTCATCCATTCTATATCTCTCTAAGATCTTATTAATATATCCTTTCTGAGACAAACTTAACAATCCTTGTGATCTATCTCTAATAATTTCTATTCGGATCACATAAGATGCCTCGCCCATATCTTTCATGTCAAAGTTCTTAGAGAGATATTTCTTTATATCATGTAGCATACCCATGTCATTAGCAGCAAGTAAAATATCATCAACATATAAGACTAAAATCACAAACTTGCTCCCACTGATCTTTATGTAGATGCATCGATCAACGATAACCTCTACAAACCCATATGACGTGATGGTATCATTAAATTTCAAATACCATTGTCTAGAAGCCTGTTTTAGTCCATATATTGACTTTCTCAGCTTACACACCAAATGTTCATTTCCTGTGGCCACAAACCCTTCAGGTTGGTCCATATATACTTCTTCCTCAAGCTCTCCATTTAGAAAGACGGTTTTCACATCCACTTGGTGAAGCTCTAAATCATAATGAGCCACCAAACCCAAAACAATTCTAAGAGAATCTTTCTTTGAAACTGGAGAGAAAGTCTCTTTGTAGTCAACGCCATCCTTTTGGGTGAAACCTTTAGCAACAAGGCGAGCCTTGTATCTTTCAATGTTACCTTTCGAGTCGCGTTTAGTCTTAAAGACCAACTTAGAACCAACGGTCTTGAAACCGTTAGGCAACTCTACTAAGTCCCAAACGTTGTTATCACCCATAGATTTTATTTCTTCTTTTGCAGCAATTGACCATTTTTCAAAATCGTCACTTTCCATGGCTTTTCGGAATGTGTTCGGGTCTTCATCAAGGCTTAAGTCACATTCACTTTCAACAGCGTAAACCACATAATCACTACCAATGGCAGATCTTCTTTCCCTTATAGATCGCCTTAATGGTTCTTGTGGTACACTATCCTCTTCTTGAATAGTGACAGGTTCATTGATTGTACTTTCATTTAGTGGAATCGGTTCATCATCATGTTGTTCCATTGTGTCATTTGACTGTACTGAAACAATAGGAACAACGACCTTAAATACTACAGGTGAAGAAACTTCAACCTGAACTTCTTGAATGTCCACCTTTCTTAGTTCACCACTCCCACTAGTTTGACCATTTTCAATGAACCTAGCATTCCCCGTTTCAACTATTCTCGTACTATGGTTAGGACAATAAAATACATACCCCTTTGATTTTTCAGGATAACCAATGAAAAATCCACTGACGGTCCTGGAATCAAGTTTCTTTTCATGTGGGTTATATGGCTTTACTTCTGCTGGACAACCCCAAACACGTAAATGTCTTAAACTAGGTTTTCTTCCCGTCCATAGTTCATAAAGAGTCTTAGAAACTGCCTTACTAGGAACCCGGTTTAACACATACGTTGCAGTCTTTAATGCATATATCCACAACGAAAGGGGTAAAGAAGAATTACTTAACATACTTCTAACCATATCCATTAATGTACGATTACGCCTTTCAGCTACACCATTCTGCTGAGGTGTACCAGGCATTGTATATTGTGCACAAATGCCTCTACTTTCAAGTAGCTTTGTAAATGGACCAGGATATTGTCCACTTTCAGTGAATTTTCCATAAAACTCACCACCTCTATCAGCTCTCACTATCTTTACTTTTCTATCTAACTGCCTTTCCACTTCATCACTGAACACCTCTACGATATTCACAGATTTAGACTTTTCATGCAGTAGATAAGTAAATCCAAACCGTGAGTAATCATCAATAAAAGTAATAAAGTATTTTTCACCACTCCAAGACGGAGCATCAAATGGGCCACATATATCTGTGTGTATTAACTCAAGAAGTTGAGTACTTCTTGTGGCTGGTTTCTTTACAATGTGTTTAGTCTGCTTTCCTTTAATGCAGTCTATACACACATCTAGGTCACTAAAATCCAACTGAGGAAGAATTTCATTCTTTACCAACCTCATAATCCTTTTTTTAGAAATGTGACCTAATCTTTGATGCCACAAGAAAGCTGAATTTTCATTAGATGCACTACGTCTAATGCCTTGACTTTCAATATTAAACAAGGATTCAGAAAATTTTGAATCAAGATTAAACCGATAAAGTGAATCAAACAAAGTACCACTTCCATAAAGGTAATCATTTCGGTACAAAGAGAAAACATCATGTCCAATCCTAAAATCAAATCCTAATTCGTCCAATCTACTTACGGAAACAAGATTTCTAGCACACTCAGATACATAGAAACACCCTTCAAGATCTATAAAAAAACCAATGTCTAAGATCAACCTATAAGTCCCAATGCCTTCAATTCGTGCCTTCATTCTGTTTCCCAAGAACAAATATTATTTAGCTCCTCTTATGGGCTGAATTGAACTGAATCCCTGTTTAATATGGGAAATATAACATCCCTGTACCACTTCTAAAACTAAAAGTGATGGAGGGTGCACAAGAGGGCGTGCACCTCGAACAACTCAACTGGGTTTCTAGCACCGAGCTAAACTCCTAGTCGAATCGCTCTTAGTATCGCCACCTTTCTCACATGATATTAGGCTTTTCAACCCCTGCCCACATGAGAGAGTTGTGTCGGCCCGGACCGAACCGATATATCACTGACACTCACCCATTCTTTTACAAAAATCAATTTCATACATTATATATAGTAGTCGCACAAAACACAAATAAAATCCTTATACGTAATGGGCCCTTTTTAAAATCATACATAATACATAGAAAGTATCCTATTTCACTTCTACCCAACAAATCTACACCAATTGTCCTAATGTCCCAACTCCTAAGCCCCCTAAGGTTTCCTGAAAACAAAATGGTGGAATCATAAGTATCCTAAACCTAATGATACCTAGTGGAACCGGTCCTGCATAAGACAACATTAGTCTACCCCAAATTCCCCACCCCATGCAACTACACATGCAATCTACAAATGGCGCATTAAACTGCTGCCATGCTAAGTGGGAAGTCTACTACTTCACCCACTAGCTCGATCAGAAATGACTTAGCTAAATGCTTCGTCCATTTCTTCTCACACACACACACTCAGGATATGCTTCTACGCATTCCTTTCTACCTTAGCTACATGCCTTGGTATACTTGCTTCGACTACTTGCCTTAGCACACACTCACACTCAACTAAGACTCTAACCTAGGACTCTAACCTAGTCTACACGACACAACAGGTACTAGCCTCAACGCGTTCCCTTCAGAACATGCCTCCATGCATTTATGACTACTAACCTAGACTCTACGACTCTAACCTAATCTACACAACACAACATGTACTAGCCTCAATGCGTTCCCCTCAGAACATGCCTCCATGCATTTCTGACTACAACACAACATGTACTAGCCTCAATGCTTTCCCTTCAGAACATGCCTCCATGCATTTCTGACCACAACACAACAGGTACTAGCCTCAATGCGTTCCCTTCAGAACATGCCTCCATGCATTTTTGATCACACCATTTAAATAGGAAAGCTGCGTAACTTTCACTATTTGATAGGAACATGCCTCACCGCATTTCCCCCAGAGTATGCCTCAACGCATCTCTGCTTTATGCATTTGGATCCAAAGCTATGATCTCACTGTTCTCTCCGATCCTAAGGGGTCCAGCCCTTCCAAAGACACACAGTCAATGGCTGCTATACTGTTACTTTTGACAGTCTTCCCTTTTCAGGTCGATTAAGCGGCCAAACTTAACCCTCCAACCAACGGTACGTTCTGAGAGTCCCCTCGTGAGTCACCTTCCACACTGCTTACACTTCACAATTGGGCATCACAATACACGGTTGATCACAACACAACCGGTCAGTAACTACACTGTCACCTCCGATCCATTTCATACGGTCGGGACACCACACGATTACACTACCGCAGGTCTACGGCTGGTCATAACACAGCCGGTTAGATACCTCCCGGTTACACTACCGAGGCCTCCGATCTGTCTCATACGGTCGGGACACCACACGATTACACTATCGCGGGTTTACACACACATTTCTCCGATCCATCTCATACGGTCGGGACACCACAACTACCACACGGTCTCACTACCGAGGGCCTACAATCCTCTGATCCATCTCATACGGTCGGGACACCACAACACTAATCCTACACTAAGGACTCAACTACTAACTCTTATACTAGAACTACCACTTGGTTTCCTTCCCAATGGAGATGCTCTAACAACCTAATGCAATCAACACATGCATTCTAACAACCTAATGCAATCAACACATGCAATCTAACAACCTAATGCAATCAACACATGCATTCTAACGACCTAATGATTAATTACCACTAACTAATCCTAAACATGCATGCTAACTCCAATTAATTAATATTCCTAATTAATGCTAATCCCTTTGATTAATTCTCCTTAATTAATCTCAATTACCTGGATTAATTATCTTAATTAATCCCTATAACCTCGATTAATTATTCTTAATTAATCCTAATTATCATGATTAATTACCCTCTAATTAATCATAACCATTCTAATTAATTACTTCTAATTAATCATAGCATGCATACTAATCCAAATTCTAATCATGTAATTATTTAATTAATTCTTCTAATTAATTAACCTAACTAATCATGCAACTAACCTAACTACCCATCCCAATATGTGCCACCGTAATTCACACACTTCGAGAACTCACCGTGGTTTAGCCGAAAGGTTGTGCGGATGTGTGTGTACTCCTCGCTCCTTGCCAACGGCTCCAACCGTTTGTACCCCTCCCCGGACAATCCCTGAACCCCTCGACCAACTAACGAACTACTCGACCAAACATCAGACTACTCGTCGGATCATGGCTAGACTTGTTGGATCAACATCCGAAAGATGGCAAAACACTCTCGGGAAATTCTAGGATCACGTCCCGAACACGACTGGACCGAAAACTTTCCCAAGACCGGATGTTCGGAAACACCCTTTCCCTCTCTAACTCTCCTCTCTAACTCTCTCTTCTCTTCTTTGTTTTAGGTGAGGAATGAAGTGGTCAATGAAGTGAAAAATGAAGGCTTGGGGTGGGTATATATAGAGAACCCCCCTCCATGTACGGCGACACATGGCGGAGCTCCGGTGACACATGGCGGCGAGTTGCCATGTGTAATCGTGTGGTGTCCCGACCGTATGAGACGGATCAGAGGAGCCCTCAGTAGTGTAACCAGGTGGTATCTGACCGTATGTGTTATGACCAGCCGTAGACCCGCGGTAGTGTAATCGTGTGGTGTCCCGACCGTATGAAACGGATCGGAGGTGGCAGTGTAGCTACTGACCGGTTGTGTTGTGATCAACCGTGTATTGTGATGCCCACCTGTGAAGTGTAAGCAGTGTGGAAGGTGACTCAAGAGGGGTCTCTCAGAACGTACCGTTGGTTAGAGGGTTAAGTTTGGCCACTTAATCGACCTGAAAAGGGAAGACTGTCATAAGTAACAGTATAGAAGCCATTGACTGTGTGTCTTTGGAAGGGCTGGACCCCTTAGGATCGGAGAGAATAGTGAGATGATAGCTTTGGAATCCAAATGCATAATCGGAGATGCGGTGAGGCATGCTCTGGGAGAAATGCGGTGAGGCATGTTCCTATTGAATAGTGAAAGTTGAGCAGCTTTCCTATTTAAATGGTGTGGTCAGAAATGCATGGAGGCATGTTCCGAAGGGAACGCATTGAGCCTAGTACCTGTTGTGTTGTTGTCAGAAATGCATGGAAGCATGTTCTGAAAGGAACGCGTTGAGACTAGTACCTGTTGTGTCGTGTAGTTTAGGTTAGAGTCTAGTAGTTTAGGTTAGAGTCTAGTAGTTTAGGTTAGAGTCCTAGTTAGTAGATTCTTAGTTGAGTGTGAGTGAATGCTAAGGCAAGTAGCCAAAGCAAGTATACCGAGGCATGTAGCTGAGGTAGATAGGAATGCGTTGAGGCCTATCCTGAGTGTTTAAGAGAAGGAATGGACGAAGCATGTAGCTAAGTCATTTCTGATCGAGCTAGTGGGTGAAGTAGCAGACTTCCCACTTAGCATGGCAGAAGTTTAATGCGCAATTAGTGTAGTGTAGTGTAGTGTAGTGTAGTGTAGAGGTAGTGAGTGAAGTAATAGACTTCTCACCTAGCATGGCAGCAGTTTAATGCGCCATTAGTAGTTAAATTGCATGTTAGTTTAGATTAGCATTGTTTGATTGCATGTGTAGTTTAGATGGGGTGGAGAACTTGGGGTAGACTAACGTTGTCTTATGCAGGGCCGGTTCCACTAAGTATCATTAGGTTTAGGATACTTATGATTCCACCATTTTGTTTTTCAGGAAACCTTAGGAGTTGGGACATTAGGATAATTGGTATAGATTTGTTGGGTAGAAGTGAAATAGGATATTTTTATGTATTATGTATGTTTTTAAAAAGGGCCCATTACGTATAAGGATTTTATGTGTGTTTTGTGTAAATATATATATATATATATTGTATGAAATTGATTTTTGTAAAAATGGGTGAGTGTCAGTGATATATCGCTTCGGTCCGTGGCCAACACAACTCTCTCATGTGGTCAAGGGTTGAAAAGCCTAATATCATGTGAGAGAGGTGGCAATACTAAGAGTGAATCGACTAGGAGTCTAGCTTGGTGCTAGAACCCCGGTTGAATTATTCGAGGTGCACGCACTCTTGTGCACCCTCCATCACTTTTAGTTTTAGAGTGGTACAGGGATGTTACAAGTAGAGATAATTAAGGTGGTATCAGAGCATGGCTAATTGATGCTCACGACACTCACTGCTTTTCAAATGTTTTATAGAGTAAATTGTTGAGTCACACTTCTACCCGTTAGGAAACCAATATGTCCCAACATTTTTTTAATTTTTTTTAGAATTCACCCTTATTTATGATGCAGATGCCACCAAGACGAGATGCTGGTAGTTGGGGAAAAAGGTTGTGGAGGAGATTTTCGAGTATGAGATGAGGTGATGGATCGAGAAGCCACCAAATCGAGATTGGGGAGAGTCAGTCGGATAATTCAGCGGTACCGACCGAGCATGTAAAGAGAATGTTGGATGGATCAGAGTCGGAGTCCCTTATGCCGACAAGTCCATCCGTTAATTCGGAAGAAACACTAGCCACAAATGAGATAGAGGAATCCGATAGTACGAGAGGAACAAAATCATCGGTGAATCCCGAAGGAATGAACGAAAAAGATGAAGATGCCAGCCCGGAAGAAGAAAGCAAAGATGAAAGTGTAAAGTCAGACTTGAGAGAGTCGGTAGAAAATCTGATCGTGATTTCCGACAACACGGAAGAAGATCCTGAAGAAGACCCAAAGGAAGAAACACCGGAGATGGATAACTTTGCACCGAGATGGGGAAATGTGTACGGAGAAGGTGATGATCTAATGTTTGAAGGTCCGGATGGAGTCATATACGAGTTGGATTTGGTTTGCTCATGGCAACCGGGAGTGAATCATTACCATGCATCCACACCGGAGCATTTAATCACACCCGATTTCAGTTCTATGTCGTTGAATGTGTCGGAAGACCCAATTGAAGATGATGCCTCGCTGGAAGCCGAGTATGATGCTTTCCTTCCGTCAGAATATGGCATCCCAAGGCTTGAGTTAGCCTATAATTTAATACCACCGGACACGGTGTATGCAACGCCACCAGGGCCACCTACTCTCGAGTTTATCGAGATATCTTCGGATAGCGGAGTATCGGTCAAGAAAAGCAAGAAGATCAAGATGACAATCCTGGGAATTCATGAGTGCGACCACAAGGATGATGGAGGATCAACGCGGAGTAAAAGAATCGACAGAAGGTGCCATGGATAAACTAGTGGAAAAACATCGAACAAGATTGGAGAGAAGCATGGTGTAGTACCATTCACTTATCAAGCGGATACATGGTTTTCCGAATGCCACCCGAGATAATGCTAAACTTAAATGAGGTGTATCAAGACACTCCTGCTACTAATCATGGAGTATCACCAACCGAGGCAAGAGATGTGTACTCAACAAAAGAAGTGGGAGAATCATCGGTGCCGACTATAAAGGAAGGAATGGCTTGGAAGCTGAATTGGAACGAGATAAGTAAAGTAGACCCAATGTTTGCAGAAGAGAGAGTCGAACCATGGAGTATAGCTCCATATTGCTTTACGTGTAGCAAAGAAGGACACTATCCGAGGGATTGTTCGTATGTGCAATGTTATCGTCCGTACTCACGTCCATACATTGTGTGTTATGTATGCAGCTATGAAGGCCACTACACGAGTGACTGTCCCGAGAAGAACTCAAAAAATCTCAACCCGTCCAACTCCAGCAAAAGCAAGTCATCGGCAGGCAAGGAGAAGAAAGGAAAGAAGAAAGGAAACCGTAGATTAAACTAGGTAACCACCCTTAAACCGTGCAGGCTACTAAGCCCCGAACAAGTAAGTAATGGGCGCTTCCCTTATCTTGTAAATAGTTGTAAATAGTGTGTGTGCCACAATAAATGTGTGCGGTAGTGGAATCCGCCTTGTAATTAAGCACGTACGAGACTCACCATAACGTATGGTTGCAAATAAAACAAAAGTGTATCAAGTGGAGATGACTTTGTGTTTATGCATCATATTGTTAGTGTTGTGGTTGTGGTTGTTGTGTTTGTATGGATATGTATTGTGCAGGATGTGTGTACTCGAGGCGTATGAAGAATTACACGGAGCACCGTGGAGATAAGAGAAGAGAGAAACAGACAACAGACAACGAACCCAAATGAGAGCGATGAAGAACGACCAATAGAAATTAAGGGACCAAGAAGAATGGCTAAAGAGAAATGGCAAATAAAGAAATTATAGTAAAATGTCAAAGAGGAGTAACGAAAAATGATTATCGAAGTGGAGTGTTAGTTCGCAAATAGGAATCATAAGTACGAAAGGAAGAATGTTTAAAAGAAAGGAAGAAACTCTTAGAAAGTTACACAGAGGAGAGAAAGGAGACGACTTGTAAAAATCTAGAGTGGATATCCTATAGAGAAGAAGTAGAGGAGCGAATAGAAAAGAATCACGAGCGGAAGGTTGAGAAGATAGAGACAAGGAAAAGGACAAGGCGATTAAAGAAGAATTTATAAAAGAAGAAATGGCGAAAAGAGAGAAATTCGGTAAAAACAAGAATGGCAAGAAATTAGGAGACACAGCAACTAGAAATTCGAAGCAGTAGACAACGTCGACAACAAACTCCAAAGAAACGAAGAAAATTTTGAAGAAATATTTCGAAAGAGATCCGAAAAGGAAAATTGATAAAAAGGAAATTTGTTGAAGAGGAGAAGACTCGTCACACTTAAGAATTCGGGGACGAATTCTATGAAGGCGGGGAGATTTCCTCGACTTCCATAGGTTCACCTTCTTCTTCAAATAATTCCGGATACTCTTCGCGGAATCTCTCTTCATCTTCCCAAGTTACTACGACTCGGTTCTCTTTTCCCCAAAACACTTGAATCTGTGGAATTCTCCTTTGCCTTAACTTCTTGATTCGCCTCATTCCAATACGTAACGGTCCTTCCGAACAGGTCAGATTTGTCCGTAAATCTGCTATCCTTACCGGTTCGATCTCGTTAGGATCTCGTATGTGCTTCCTTAGCAACGATACGTGGAATACTAGATATAAAGCTCCCATGTCTCTTGGGAGTTCTAGGCGATATGCTACCTTACCAACCTTTGAGCATATGCGGTAAGGTCCGATAAACCTTACGCCTAACTTTCCCATTCCAACATGACAATCCTATCCTTTCTTAAACGTAACTTTTAAGTAAACACAATCTCCAAGGTTAAAAGTTACCTCCCTTCTTTTCTTGTCGGCGTACTTCTTTTGTCGATCTTGGGCCTGCTTTATACATTCCTTGACAAACTTGATTTTCTCCGTCGTCTCTTCTACTTCTCTTGGCCCGATTTCTCCTCTTTCTCCGATCTTGGTCCAACACAATGGAATCCGACATGGTCTTCCATAAAGAGCTTCAAATAGAGACTTTTTTATACTCGAGTGGTAACTATTGTTGTAAGCAAACTCTACATATGGTAGATGCTCCTCCCAAGAGATAGACCACTCCAAAACGCATGCTCTCAACATATCTTCGATTGTTCGGATAGTTATTTCCGTCTGTCCATCTGTTTCTGGATGAAACGATGTACTCATGTGCAACTTCATTCCCAATGCTTTATGAAGTTCCCTCCAAAAATTTCCTCTAAACTTCGGATCACGATCCGATACGATGTTTACAGGAACGCCGTGCAGCTTGACAATCTCCCTTATATACTTGTTCGCCAAATAGCTTGCATTGTCAGTTGTTCTCACAGGTAAGAGATGAGTTACCTTTGTTAGTCGATCGATAATCACCCATATCTAGTCGTTCATTCTCCACGACGACGCCGGTAGGCCTGTGATGAAATCCATAGAAATGGATTCCCACTTCCACTCTGGTATATGTAAACTCCTTAATATTCCTGCCGGAAATCTGTTCTCCGCCTTCACCATTTGACATGTTTGACATTGAGATACCCATATTACTACATCTCTATTCATTCCTAGACAGTGATAATACCTTCGTATATCTCTATACATCTTAATGTTTCCTGGATGGATGCTTAATATTGACTTGTGCGCGATCTTCAAAATTTCTTCGCGTAGTCCTCCTTTCTTAAGCACTGTTATCATTCCTTTAAGTAATAGGGTTCCATCGTTTGCTACGTGGTAACCGCTCGCATTACTTCCACTCAAACCTCTTAGTTCTTCGACTATCTTCTTCAAGTTGTTATCCTTCACTTGCTCCTCTTTAATTTTTTGAAGTAGACTTGCTTGATTCACCGCTTGAATTCCCAATGGTTCACTGGATTCTCCTTCCAATGCTGCCAGGCTGATGTTCTTGAATTCTTCTCCCAATGATTCTACTTCTTTACACGTGGATACATCCACTTTTTTCGACTCAAAGCGTCTGCTACTACATTCGCTTTGCCTGGATTGTACTGGATCTTCAGATCGTAATCTGCTACGAATTCATCCATCTTCTCTGCCTTAAACTCAGATATGGCTGCGTGAACAAGTACTTCAGGCTCTTGTGGTCTGTGAACACTTCCACACACTCACCCTAGAGGTATGATCTCCAAATCTTCAATGCAAAAACTACTGACGCCATCCCTAAGTCATGGGTAGGATAATTCTCCTCATGTTTTTGCAATTGCCGCGTGGCATATGCAATTACCTTCCCATCTTGCATTAGGACGTAGGCTAAGCCCACTCTTGACGCATCCGCATACACCGTGTATGGTTCTCCTGGCTTTGGTAAAGTCAATACCAGTGACGATGTCAACGCCTTCTTCAATTTGTTGAACGCTCCTTCAACTTCTTCTTTCCACTCGAACGGTACTCCTTTTCCCGTTAACTTTGTTAAAGGTTTCGCTGCTCCTGAAAAACCTTTAACAAACTTTCGGTAATAACCCGCTAGTCCTAAGAAACTTCGTACTTCTGATACCATCTTAGGGCGTGGCCAATCTTGTATTGCCGCAATCTTCTCTGGATCCGGTGAGACTCCTTTCTCCGATACTCGATGACCCAGAAATCCAATCTCTCTTTTCCAAAAGCTACATTTGCTCAACTTCGCAAATAACTTCTGATCCTTCAATCTTGACAACACTCTTGACAAGTGATCTCTGTGCTCCTTCTCGCTCCTCGAGTACACCAGGATGTCATCAATAAAGATTATGACAAACTTGTCCAGATAATCGCTGAATACCTCATTCATCAACCTCATGAATGTTGCTGGCGCGTTGGTAAGCCCAAANAGGATGTCATCAATAAAGATTATGACAAACTTGTCCAGATAATCGCTGAACACCTAATTCATCAATCTCATGAATGTCGCTGGCGCGTTGGTAAGCCCAAATAACATTACCACAAATTCGTACTGCCCGTAGCGAGTCTGAAACGCTGTCTTTGGAATATCCGATTCCAAAATAGGGATTTGGTGATATCCCGATGCCAAATCAATCTTCAAAAACCAACTTGCTCCTTGTAATTGGCCCAACAATTTATCGATCCTTGGAAGTGGATACTTATCCTTGAACGTAATGTTATTGATTCCTCGGTAATCAATACACAGCCTCATACTTCCATCCTTCTTCTTCACGAATAATACTCGAGCTCCCCATGGCGACGAACTTGATTGTATAAAACCCTTCTCCATCAAATCCTCTAGCTGTTTCTTCAACTCTGCTAGCTCTGTCGGTGCCATACGATAAGGTGCCTTTGCAATTGGCCTCGCTCCAGGTTCCAAATTAATTGTGAATGGATTACTCCGTGGTGGAGGCAATCCCTCTAGTGCCTTAAATACTCTCCATAATTTTGGACGACTGGAATTTCCTCAATTTTCAATTCCTCTTCTTCTTCTCCTCCGACCACTGTCAAAGAGACTAAAACACTTCACCATTCTCAAATTCTTTCTCCACTCTCATTGCCGATACTATTGCCGCTTTCATACTAGGAACGATTCCATAGTATGTCACCATAGACTCTTCTCCTTCGCCTATGATAACCTTGCCTTTGCCGCAATCTAGCTTTGCCTCATAGCTAGACAACCAATCCATGCCGAGAATTGCCTCGTATCTCTCCAAAGATACCACAAACAAATTTGCCGAGAATGCCTTGCCTTTCACTACCACTGGTACACCGATCATCATGTTTTCCGCTCTTAAAACCTGATTCCCCGCGGTCAACACTGACATCCCAACCTCTTTCACCGCAACAATTCCCTTGAACTTTGTAGCTACTTCAGGGATCACGAAGCTATGCGTAGCTCCCGAATTAAACAAAACATATGTGGGGTTACCACCAATATATAATGTTCCTACCAATCAACCATAATTACTACTAACAAGCAATTCTAACTACGCACGCAATAATTTAACCAATACGCAACCAAGCAACACGCAAACAAGCAACACACAAAACACTCAATCAAACATGAGAAGGTTAGCGCCCATACTTACCTGTAATGGGACCCTTTGGTGGGCCTAGAAGGTTTTGTAATCCTACAGCGAAAACTCGCCCGCCAGTTGCTTGCTTCTTTGCTTGATGCTCTGTCGCAGGTCTTGTCGGAGGAATTTGGATTCTCGTAGGATACACTGGCTTAACTGCTGCTTCAGAGTATGCTGGGCATTGTCAGGAATAATGTCATTTCTTCCCACATGAGTAACAAGTAACATTCAGAAATTCTCCTCCTTCTACCGCCTTATTCTTAAGCTAACAATCATGAGAGATGTGACCTAATCTTCCACAATTGTAGCAATGCATCGGTATTCTCTTCCTTGTCATACCACAAGAATCACTATTACCTATCTTCCCTTTACCCTTGTTAGATCCTGGGTTCCTTGACGATTTATCTACTCTATCAGATTGGCTTACAAGTTGCTGCTCTCTTTCGTTCACCGATTTTTCAATATTGGCAGCCCTCTCATTCAACTCGTTCAAAGACGGATAAGTTTCCGCCTGAAGTTTATCTCTAATCTCTACTCGTAGTCCTTGTGGAAATCTTCGAATTATTGCAGCTTCATCTCCTCGACCATAGTACACGAATCTCCGGATTCGCATAAATTCTGCTTCGTATTCTCGAACTGACTTCTCACCTTGCCGCAAGGTCATAAACTGATTTTCAAGTCTGTCCTTGACTTCTGGAGCGAAATACTTCTTCTTAAACTCTCGGCTGAATTCGATCCATTCAGGCTTCCTTCTCCGGTACTGTCTTTCGACACTCAACTACCAACTAGCTGCATCATCCACGAGATAGTAGATGGCTACATCCTTTTTGAATTCCTCCAGGCATCTTGTAGCCGCGAAATTCTTCTCCAACTTTTGAAGCCACGAATCAGCTTTGAAAGCTCCTACTCCACCTTCAAACGTTTCCGTTCCAAGGTTCTTCATCATCGTCACCATTTTGAGATAATCCGATGATCGATCCGACTTTGCCGATCCTCTTTCAACATCGTCCTTCTTACGCATCAGATGGTCTAAGTCCTGTCCCACAGCTGGTTCTGCTGGTTCTTCTGGGTTCTCTGAATATTCTCGACGAGATCTTCAATGACTCGTAACACTCGGTTCCCAAGACTCATCCTCACTTGATGAATCATACTCTTTGGTTTCCGGTACCTCCGAAACTAACAACGACTTAGACGACTCAGAATCAACCTTAGTGATTCTGATAGGCAGAATTTCCCTGGGCTCCTTCCCGGTTTGTTCACCTCGATTACTCCTCCTCGGTGGTCTCTCCACCGTCTCTACATTATTACCCAATGATCCCTGATTCATCCTCACTGATGACTCAGTTTCACTTGCATACTCATCAGCCAGTTTTCTCATGCCCGGTGTTCCACTCATTCCCTCCGACACAGATCTTTGACGAGACATCTGCAATACAATAAGGGTTAATCCTAATTCCCACCTATTCTAATCCTAAGGGACTAATCCTAATTTCTAATCCTAATCCTAATCCTAAATCCTAATTCTACCTAGTTTGGACATAGCTGGTTTCCTAAGTAGTGTATTGTGACTTAATATTTACTCGATAAAACATTTGAAAAGCGTGAGGAATGCAGGAGCACGGAGAACCATGCTCTGATACCACTAAAAACTCATCTGTAACATCCGAAACCATAAATTATACATATTATGGCCAGGATCACATGTTGACTTACACTCCGAATGATCCGGTCTATCACAAAGCTAGCGTCCCTAGCCAAACCATCCTATGTATAGTACCTTCCAAACCCGATATTAGGCTTGCCAACCCCTTACCAAGAACGGAAGTTGTGTCGGCTCGGACAAAGCCTTATCATCATTCCAACACCATTATACTTAAAATATCACTTTATTACTTAATTATACAAAACATCAGAGTTCACACAGCGTTCAAACATTTTATCGAGTACTCGTGGCCTACTGCCAAAACATCTACAATACCAAACATTTTACTATCCTCTAAACATATTCAAAAGGATAGTCACTACTTACAATACGCTACGCAAACTACACCAGCTTTTCCTAATGTCCAAACGCCCTCTAATAACCCTCTAACGGTTACCTGCAACAAAAGTGGAATCATGAATATCCTAGTGATACTCAATGAGGCCGGGACTGCTCTACCGCTAAACACTTATAAATAAAAACCCGAAAACCCCAACCCCAAACAATCAATCAAGCAATCACACAATCAACAATCAACAATCAACCAATTAATTAATAATCGCTACACTACTGTGGTGCTATAAAATGCTACCACACTATGCCTTGCATAGTCTAGAGGACGTCTCCCCTTCATCACTACTTTCACTCTCATCTAAACACCAGGTACTAGCCTCAACGCTTTCCCCTCAGAACATGCTTCCATGCATTTATGATCACACCACTTTTAATAGAGAAAGCTGCGCATCTTTCACTATTTGACAGGAACATGCCTCACCGCATTCCCCCCAGAGCATGCCTCAATGCATCTCTGATTTATGCATTTGGATCCAAAGCTATGATCTGACTGTTCTCTCTGATCCTAAGGGGTCCAGCCCTTCCAAAGACACACAATCAATGGCTGCTATACTGTTACTTCTAACAGTCTTCCCTTTTCAGGTCGATTAAGCGGCCAAACTTAACCCTCTAGCCAACGGTATGTTCTGAGAGTCCCCTCGTGAGTCACTTTCAACACTGCTTACACTTCACAGTTGGGCATCACAATACACGGTTGATCACAACACAACCTGTCAGTAACTACACTGTCACCTCCGATCCATTTCATACGGTCGGGACACCACACGATTACTCTACCGCGGGTCTACGGCTGGTAATAACACAGTCGGTCAGATACCACTCGATTACACTACCGAGGGCTCCTTAGATCCGTCTTATACGGTCGAGACACCACACGATTACACTATCGCGGGTTTACACATTCCTCTGATCCGTCTTATACGGTCGGGACACAACAACTACCACATGGTCTCACTACCGAGAGTCCACACACAATAAATCCAGTTCTCATAACTAGATGACACAATCAATCTAGTTCTCATGACTAGATAACACAAACATTCTAGTTCTCATAACTAGATAACACAACATAACTACTAGATCTACTTCTAAGATCTACACACAACTAACAATCAATTCTAACAACATAAAATTAAACACACAACAAGCAATTGATTCTAATTACCATGGTAATTACTCTAGTTCTACCCTTTAAGAACCTCTAAGAGTAATTACCCTACCATTAGCATTTCATAAATTAATTCTCATAATTAATTTATCATCTAATGCTAATCACACATCAATAATTAAATGCTAATTAATTAAATTAATTACGCAATTTAATCTAACTACCCTAAACTACCTTGTGTGCCACTACACACGCATCAGAAACTCACTCACAGTGCTTTGATGACCACGGTGGCAAGGCTAGGCACTCGGCACTCCAAACCTCTCGGCAATCTCCTTCACCACTAGACTCGACTCTCGGCAATCTCAACCCTCGGCAATACCTCTCGGTGTTCACCTCTCTCTCGGCGAACACTCACTTCGTCCGCGGCAAACTCCTTATTCGGCAACGGACAAAGGTAAGCTCTCCCTTCTCTCTTCTTTCTCTCTCTTAACTTCTCTTTTGTGTGTGAAAAATGAGAGCTCCCCTACTTCTCTATCTATAGAGAAGTGCCTTGTGCATGGCGCCTCATATGTGTCCTCTTCTTAGCCCTCGGCCGCCACTTGTCCACACACTTTAAAACTTGGGGACCAAGGTTTTCCCCCATCCAAACAAGTGTCCATCTTCTAGAAGCTTTTCCCTTGGGCTCCAAGGCAGCCACTCACGGCTCACCATCCAGCCCGTCATGTCTCCAACATGTTTCGGACATAACTCAGACATGTTTCCGATATTGTCCGATCCTTGCTTCCCCGAAGCCTAACAAGTCGTCCTAGGCTAGATTTTGTGTCGTCCTAGTGTCACCTTGACATGACACTAATCTCACAATGATCCTTGGGTTTTACGAATTTTCCGCATTGACACCAACATTTCTGTCCGTACATCCGTACCGTGTCCGTACGCTCATACCGCGTCCGTACGATGGTACCGCCTCTGTATGGTCATCCGTACCACCATCCGTATGATCCTTCACGACCATCCATACGGTCGTCTATACAACTCATTCGTACGTTCTTTCTTCTCTGTTTGTTCGTTTTCCGTCGTCCATGGCCGTTTATGTACGTACCGTTCGTACCATACCACTAGTCACGAGACGGGGTGTTACAATGTTGGTGTAGATTGTTGAGTAGATGTGTAAAACATGGATTTACTATATGCTATGTAGTATTTAAAAAGGGCCCAACCCCTTATATAATCCATTTTCATTGTTTTGTGTGGTATATGTATATAGTGTATAAAGAATGTTTTTATAAAAGCATGGGTGGGTTTCCATGATATGCAGTTTGGTCCGGGCCGACACAACTTCTTTTCTCGGTAAGCGTTGGCAAGCCTAACACCGAGTTAAGAATAAACTATGCGGAGGTTGGTTTGACTAAGGATGCGGGCTATGTAACAGAACCTCTGTTAGATCAATCGAAGTATAGGCTATTTGTGATGGCCTTGATAAGTCGTGGTCAAAGACGGTTTGGGGTTGTTACAGCCACTTTGATCTTTGCTATGCGCCAAGTCCGGATACATGCTTTCCATCGAAGCATGCCCATCCATTCCCAGTGTTGCCGGCTATCGTATAGCCGGACTTCCCATCAAAAGATCGTTGCCTCGAACATTCACGGAAAGGGGAACTAAAACTTGGAACAGCCCAAGAGAACTCCAACGTTCATCGAGTGCATCCCATCGTTATCATCGAACCTTCCCATTTTTGCCCAAAACCGCAAGGGGGAACGATGCCCATGGACGACACCTTCACCTTGCTCCCCATTGGACAGACTAAGCGGATCCATGCTTTCAAATGAAGCACGCCCATCCACCTAGGCACAAGGGTATTACCCTTGGCCGGATATAGAAGAGCCGGTCTCCCATCAAAAGATGGTTGCCTCGAACATTCGCAGAAAAGGAAAGCACAAACTACGGACCGCCCAAGAGAACTCCAACGTTCATCGAGTGCAATCCTTCGTTATTGTCTAACCTTCCTGTTTCAGCCCAAAGCCAAAAGTGTGAACGATGCCCATGGGCGACACCTTCACCTTGCTCCCCCGTCGGACAGCCTAGGCGGATCCATGCTTTCCAATGAAGCACGTCCATCCACCTAAGCATATGGGTATTACCTTTAGCCGGCTATAGAATAGCTAGACTCCCATCAAAATATGGTGGCCTCGAACATTCGCGAGAAGGGGGAACACAAACTTGAAACAGTCCAAGAGAACTCAAACGTTCATCGAGTGCCATCCGTCGTTATCGTCGAACCTTCCCATTTTAGCGCAAAGCTGCAAGTGTGAACGATGACCATGGGCGACACCTTCACCTTGCTCCCCCGTCGGACAGCCTAGGCGGATCCGTTCTTTCCAACGAACAATGCCAATCCACCTAGGCACAAGGGTATTTGTAACACCCGTATCCGACGATTCCATCGAGGAACGTCGAGGATCATCGAGAATTTCAAGGAATCCACGTGATTGTTTGAGGGAGTCACGTTCGGATAACTTTGGTTCGGACAAAAATGGAAATCTTCCGACAGAATTGGAAATCTGCGGACGAAAATGGATAAGATACGGATAAAATGGATAATCTCCGAAAAAGGTAAGGAATCTTCGGATGGAATCAAAATTTGTCGAGGATTCCTGGGCCGGCATCGTGGACTCGTGGGCTGATGTCGAGAATTCACGGGCCAGCATCGTGGATTGTTAAATCAATTTCGAGGAATCGTAGACTAAGTGTCGAGTTGGGCCCAATGGTTAGGTCCAGTTATGGTTCGGTGTTTAGGGTGATTATTAGGGTAAATAATCGAAAACCCTATGTGTTATAAAAGGACGTGGTCACATAATCCCTAATCAAACACTTAAGAACTCCGAAAGAACCTAAGTGTAATTCTGTCTAGTTCTGCTGTCGATCGTCGAAAAACAGTGATGGTTCATCGTTCGCGATCGAGGATTGACGTGTTTTAGCAAGGATCTGTCGTGGAAGATCGGGTAAGTATCGAGTACTAAGTGTTATCGATATTTCTCCATAGTTTCATCGAAGGAAATGATGATCTAACCTTTTCCGAATGTTTGTGTCGAGGTACGGCGACAGACTTTGTCAGTGGACGATTGTCGAGTTTTCAGGTAAGATTCGATATAGTCGGCATCAGAGATCTGTGGACGATTGTTGAGTTTTCGGGTAAGATTCGATATCGACTTCGTGTTTATCGTTAGAATGTTAAGTATCATCAAGGGAAAAGTGTTCTGATCGATTTTACTTGTTTCCCATGAGAGATCGAAGGTTTCTGTCGAGGAAAAACTATAGAGCTTTGAGGTGAACCGTAGATCTTTGAAGTGAACCGTAGATCTGTTGAGGATTCAGCGTCAAGAGGTGTCAGAAAACCTAACTTTGCGAATCCAGGTAAGTGCGTGACTATGGCTAAGTCTAGGGTTATTTTTGTGCATGTTTGCTTGTCATGGTTAATATGTAAGACGCGCGTTATTATTTTGTGGATAATTGGCAAAGTTCAGATTATCACTTAACGAATTGAAATATGAGAGAAACTGACATGCGTTACTGATATTGTGAATCGAAATGTTGATTTTAATTCTATGACTATGGCCTGGTGAGACGGGACGACCGCTACACTAATCAATTCGTTGCTTACGCCTCCTTTTGGATGCAGGTCAAGATAATTATAATTGTGGTTGATCCAGCTCGTGAGGACTAAGGCACGGAAGGGAAGGATGGTGGATTTATGATGATTTTTGGGTAGATTATCTTTGAATAAATTTGGTCTAGTGTTAAACAATGTAATAGCTTATTAGCAAACTTATCATTGTGCTAGAACGTCGTTTGGAAACCTAATAAAATTCAGTTATGCATGCTTCTGTCGCACTTAAAGAACGGACGCTGAGAAAGTTAAGAAAAACTTGAAAATTGTCGAAAATGCCTAAGGGAAATTTGAGAAAAAGACTTAGGGTGTTTCAAGTTGGTATCAGAGCGTGTTCGGTTCTAGGACAGTTAAGCATAGCTGGGTTATTTGGGTTAAATCCATCCTTCCAATGCCAAGGTCTCACGGTAAGTCTGGTTTATGAAACTAAGTTTGTGTGGAAAACTAACTTAGTAACGGTTCGGTAATTGCAGATGGCAAAAGGTAACCGGAGAATGGTTTTAAGAAGGAATGAGTCGGATGAAAACTATGTTCAACGTTCGGAAAGTAACACAAACCCTGAACAAGTTGAGAATGCGGCTGATGGTGCATTCGAGAATGCGGCTAATGCGGCTGGTGTGGAAGCTGCTGCTGGTGTTGCGGCTGGTGGTGTTGCTGGTGGTTTTGGAAATGCCTATGCTGCTGCTACTCCAGAGGATTTTGGGCAAGTGATGGGCTTGCTGGCACAGATTTTGGCAAGGCTGGGAGCTGTTGCGCCTGCTCCGACGGTACCACCGCGGGCGATGGAACCGCCAGTGGCAAACAAGCCTCCTGTGGTGAATCCACCAGTGGTGAATTTACCACCATTGGGGAACGTGGAGGATGATGTGTTGTTGCCGAGGATCCCACCTGATATGATCATGGACGCAAAGGCATTGGATGATGCTCAAGAAGATGNATAGAACTAGTAAGGGGGACTTCATGACAAAGACTGAGACAGAAGCTCAAACTTTGATTGAGAACCTTGCAGCTAGCAACATCAATCACTGCATTGACTACGATAGATCGCTTAAGAGCAGCGGAGTTTTAGAGTAAAAAAAGATTACAGAATTGACAACTAAAGTTGAGCAACTTCTGAGGTGAGACCAGTGATGGGTGCATCTTTTTGAAGACTCAGGGGACGGTTAGGAGTATCAAGAGGTGGTTAGAGATGGGTCTGAAGATCTACTAGCAGAGCTGAACTATGTTAATGGACAAGAGAATTTTCAGAATTGGGGATTTAACTCGTACAATAGGAGTCATCCCAACCTTTCCTACAAGAGCGCTAATGTGGAGAATCCTCACGATCAGATGTATCATGCTCTTGCAGGAACACAAGGTCAGCAGTTTCAGCCCAAGCAGTTTGTACCAAGACAAGGAAACAACCCAAAGACATACATTGTCAAAGTGTAGTCACAAGGGAACAACTATGGACAAGGAGGTTTTCAACAAAAACCTTAATACAACAACATCCAGGGAAACTATCAGAATCAGCAAGCCCCTGTGAGCGCTCCTACTCCAGCATCCCAAGACAATGAGCTGAAGAACATGATGCAACAACTTCTAGAAGGACAGAGAAAGAATGCTATTGATATAAATGTCAAGGTTGATAGCATGTATGGTGATCTCCATAGCAAATTTGAGGCTGTATCTTCACATGTGAAGACACTTGAGAAACTGGTAGCACAAACAACATCTTCTACAAGACAGTTAGGAGTTCTTCCTGGTAAACCAGTTCAAAATTAGAAAGACTACAATACTAAGGATATTGTGAATGCTATAACTTTGAAAAATGGGAAGCAGGTTGAACAAGTCTCAAGGAAGGGAAAGTCAGTTGAATTTACTGAGGATATGAATGAGGAAGATACAACTAGAATTGTTGAGAGTGAACCAATGTTTGAAGAAGCCATTACAAAGGACACACATACAGTACCAGCTTAGAATACCGAGGTAGAGAGACCGATACCACTACCTTACATACCTAGGCTACCTTTTCCAGGACGTCAGAGGAAGATTCAGAGGGAGAAAGAGTATGCACACTTTGATGAGGTGATGAAACAATTTTAGATTACGCTTCCATTCCTTGAAGTTATTCAAAACATACCTACCTACAGGAAATACCTGATGGATATTTTGACTAACATGAGGAGTCTTGAAGAAGGAGTTGTGTTAATCACACATGAGTGTAGTGCCATCTTGCAAAACATCAGATGTTTGTGTGATTTGGGAGCTAGTGTGAACTTGATGTCCCTCTCTGTGTCAAAACGCATAGGGATCACAAACATCCTGCCATCAAGGATTTCTTTGATCCTTGAAGATCGTTATGTACGGTACCCATTGGTGTAGCTGAGGATGTACATGTTAAGGTTGGGAACTTCTATATTCCCACTGATTTCGTGGTATTGGAGATTGATGAGTAGCCATGAGATCCACTCATCCGGGGAAGACCTTTCTTACACACTGCTAGTGCCTTGATTGATGTTAAGAGAAGTAAAATTCATTTGCAAATTGGGGACATTGTGCAAGAGTTTGACATGAATAGAGTGATTCAGAAACCCACTATTTATGGCCAATTTTTCTGGGTTGATATCATGGATGAGCTAGCAGATGAGCTACTTGAGGAGTTGAACACCGAGAACTCCCTTCAGATTGCTTTAACGAAGGAGGAGAGTCGGTTTGGGTATTTTGGGAATGAAACTACTGGTTTCTCTAGGCTGTTGGATTTTAGTGCTGAGATGGGTACAATGGTTACATATGTAGAGATTGAGTAATCTAAGGACAAAGCAGTAGAAGCATACCTTCCTCCTACGGTCTTTGTTGATTGGAGTGAGATCAATGCTCTAATAGTTTAGTTGAAGACACATTTCATGTAGGGTTAAGGTACGCTCTTCTTAGTCTTAACTTTACTTACCCTGTCATAATCAATGTTGAATTCAATAATGTAGAGGCTGCCTTGTTGTTGTGTAAACTGAGGAAATATATAAAGGTTTTAGGTTATTCACTTGATGATATTAAAGGAATCTCCCCTAGTCTTTGAATGCATCGAATTTATCTAGAAGATGAGTCTGTGACTTATGTAGAACTTCAGAGGCGGTTAAACCCAAACCTCAGAGATGTTGTAAAGAAAGAGATCATGAAACTTCTAGATGATGGTGTCATCTATCCTATTCCTGATAGTACTTTGGTGAGCCCAGTCCATGTGGTGCCTAAAAAGGGTGGTGTTACTGTGATTAAAAATGATAAGAATGAATTAATCCCTACAAGAACTATCACAGGACACATAATGTGTTTTGATTATCTAAAACTGAACTCTTTAACTAGGAAATACTTCTTCCCTTTACCTTTTATTTATCAAATGCTTGAAAGACTAGCCAATCACCCTTACTATTGTTTTCTTGATGGGTATTCGGGATTCTTTTAAATCTCGATTCACCCTGATGATCAAGAGAAAATCACCTTTACATACCCTTATGGCACCTTTGCTTATCGAAGGATACCATTTGGGTTATGTAATGCTCTAACTACTTTCCAGCGTTGTATGATGTCTATCTTTACTGATATGATTGAGGATTTTATGGAGGTTTTCATGGATGATTTCTCTGTGCATGGTATGTCGTTTGCTGCTTGTTTGTCTAACTTAGGGTACTTCAACGCTGTGAGGAAAAGCATTTGGTTCTCAATTAGGAGAAATGTCATTTCATGGTGAGGGATGGTATTTTTATGGGTCACAAGATTTCAGAGAAGGGGATCGAGGTTGACAAAGCCAAGATCAAATTCATGTCAAGCATGCAATCTCAAAATTTAGTGAAAGGAATCANTGATAAAACTGTTGTGTTAGGATCAGAAGTTAGAGTTTGATGAGGAGTGTATGAAATCATTTTTGTCCATCAAAGAGTCACTAGTGAGCGCTCCTATTGTTCAATTTGAGGTGATGTGTGATGCTAGTGACTATGATGTAGACGCTGTTTTGGGACAGCGAAAGGATAAGAAATTGCATGTGATCTATTATGCCAGTCGCACCCTTGATGGAGCACAATGCAACTATGCAACAACAGAGAAGGAATTTCTTGCAATTGTCTTCGCCTTTGAGAAGTTCTAATCCTATCTTGTTGGATCCAAGGTTATTGTTCACATGAACCATGCTGTTTTGAGGTACTTGCTGTCAAAGAAGGATGCCAAGCCGAGGTTGTTGACATGGGTACTCTTACTACAAGAGTTCGACTTAGAGATCAAGGACAAAAAAGGGATTGAGAATGGTGTAGCCAAAAACTTGTCGAGGATGAGAGTTGATGCAGAAGTGCCCCTTAATGATGATTTATCAGGAGAAGAGCTTGTCTTTATTGAGGATAGATACATAGCTAAGATTGAAGAAGCTTACCTTTTAGAAACATTTAAGTTGATGGCTATCTGCCTTGGTATGCAAATTTTGCTAACTACCTATCTTGTGATGTTCCACCTCCTGACTATACTAGATATGCTAAAAAGAAGTTTCTTCAAGACATCCATCACAATCACTAGGACAAACCTAACTTGTACAAGCACTTCTCTGACGGGTTATTTAGGAGATGCATTCCCGAGAGCGAAGTCCAAGGCATTCTCTATCACTGCCATGTTTCAGAGTATGTTGGGCACTTCGCATGTTTCAAGACTGCTACAAAGATCCTTCCAGCTGGTTTTTGGTGACCCAATCTATTATGTGATGCATTTGAGTTTGTGTCTAAATGCGACCCTTGTCAGAGGAAAAGAAGCATCATCAAAAAGAATGAGATGCCTCGTAATTGCATTCTTGAGATAGAAGTGTTTGATGTATAGAAGATTGACTTCATGGGCCCTTCCCATCATCATATGGTAATGAATAAATTATGGTGGATGTGGACTATGTTTCAAAGTGGGTTGAAGCCACTGCAAGTCCAACCGATGATGCTAAGGTGGTGCTTAAAATGTTTAAGAAGATCATTTTCCCTCGTTTTTGCATACCAAGAGTAGTAATTAGTGATGGGGAAAAGCACTTCATCAACAAAGTGTTCAAAAACTTATTGAAGAAACATGGAGTGAGCACAAAGTCGCCACACCTTACCATCCTCAGACAAGTGGTCAAGTTGAGATCTCCAACCGAGAGATAAAAGGGATTATAGAGAAGATTGTNCTATTAATATGTAATTACAAAAACATAAATATGAAAGAAAAGAAAAATATAAAATAAATTTAGTGGGATAGGGTGTTAAATTTTGTTAAACTAAATTATTGTAGAGTATAAAAATAGAGTGGATGTTGAATTATTAGGTGGAAGAAGAGAAAGAAGATGATGTGGAGTGTTAAAAAAAAAAAAGTAAGGTGTTGAATATACAAACCATTGTACATAGTCTTACTACTGTTTTCTTGATGGGTATTCGAGATTCTTTCAAATTTCGATTCACCCTGATGATCAAGAGAAAACCACTTTCACATGCCCTTATGGTACATTTGCTTATCGAAGGATGTCATTTGGGTTATGTAACACTCCAACCACTTTTCAGCGTTGTATGATGTCTATCTTTACTGATATGATTGAGGACTTTATGGAGGTTTTCATGGATGATTTTTCTGTGCATGGTACGTCGTTTGCTGCTTGTTTTCTAACTTGTGCAGGGTACTTCAACGTTGCGAGGATAAGCATTTGGTTCTCAACTAGGAGAAATGTCATTTCATGGTGAGAGATGACATTGTTCTAGGTCACAAGATTTCAGAAAAGGGCTTTGAAGTCGATAGAGCTAAGATTGAGTTATGTCAAGCATGCAGCCTCCGAATTCAATGAAAGGTATCATGAGTTTTCTGGGACATACTGGTTTCTACAGGAGGTTCATCAAAGACTTCTCTAGTCAAATGTTATACGCTAGCGAAAATCAACTTTGACTTGGACGATGTTAGTCAACTGTTAAGTTTTGATGACTAAGACGCAACTGTGCGTTTGACGTGGTAATTTATTGGTTCAAAACGACGAACTTTTGTTCATGGTATATACATAGACTCAAAACAGCCTCGTTTGTTTTCATTTTTAGAATTTTTTTTATTATATTTCAATTGTATTAAGTATTTTAAAAATTATTAAAATTGTGAAAATGACATTGTTTTGAATCTTTGTATGTACTATGACCAAAATGACATCGTTTTGAACCAATAAATTGTCTCGTCAAACGCACAATGGTGTATTAGTCATCAAAACTTAACAGTTGATTAACATTGTCTAAGTCAAAGTTGGTTTTTGCTAAAATATAGTAATTCAGGTGTAAAATTTGAAATTATGACGGTTCAAATTGAAAAATGTATTATATCATAATTTAAGTATGAAATTTTATTTTACAAATTGTTCGGATTTATTTTGGCCGTTTTCTCTAACAAAACTTGATGTAATTTTCTTTTAGTTAATAAATTGTTAGAGGCCTCTCCTAAAAAAAAAAAAAATTATAGTTTATTAATTGAAAACGAGAAAAGAAAATTATGATTAATTTCAAAATGCGATAAACCCTACGATAAATGTAATTGGCAATATCTAGTTTGTAATCCGAACGGCCACACCGGAGTAGTATACCTTACCAGATCGGACTTCTCCTTCCGCCGTCTGTTATGATGTCGGCGACACTCCGACGCCTCATCCTCCTCTCCTCCACAAATCGCGCCCGTAATTTATCTCCGCCGTGCCTTTCCTTCGCCGTGAATCGCCTATCTCTATCTTTCTCTTCCGTCTCATCTGATTCTTCATCGGAATCACACCTCTCCCCTTCCCGAACAAGAACTCGAACTCCACTCGAAACTCAATTCGAGACATGGATTCAGAATCTGAAACCAGGATTCACAAATTCAGATGTTGTAACGGCGTTACGAGCTCAATCTGATCCAGATCTAGCTCTCGACATTTTCCGATGGACAGCTCAGCAACGAGGCTACAAACACAATCACGAAGTTTACCACACTATGATCAAACAAGCAATCACCGGAAAACGAAACAAATTCGCCGAAACCTTGATTGAAGAAGTAATCGCCGGCGCTTGTGAAATGAGTGTTCCTCTCTACAATTGCATCATCAGATTCTGTTGTGGTCGTAAGTTTCTTTTCAATCGAGCTTTCGATGTTTATAACAAGATGCTTCGATCAGATGACTCAAAACCTGATCTTGAAACTTATACTTTGCTTCTAAGCTCATTGCTGAAGAGGTTCAACAAATTGAATGTTTGTTATGTGTATCTACATGCTGTTAGATCGCTAACGAAGCAGATGAAATCGAATGGTGTTATTCCAGATACGTTTGTGTTGAATATGATAATTAAGGCTTATGCAAAGTGTCTTGAGGTAGATGAAGCTATAAGGGTTTATCGTGAGATGGCTCTGTATGGCTCTGAGCCTAATGCTTATACTTATAGTTACTTAATTAAGGGGCTTTGTGAGAAAGGAAGGCTTGGACAGGGTTTAGGGTTTTACAAGGAGATGAGGAGTAAGGGAATGGTTCCGAATGGGAGTTGTTACATGGTTTTGATTTGTAGTCTTTCCATGGAACGGAGATTGAATGAAGCGGTTGAGGTTGTGTATGACATGTTGGCGAATTCGTTGTCTCCGGATATGTTGACATATAATACAGTTTTGACGGAGTTGTGTAGGGAAAGTAGAGGGAATGAAGCTCTTGAGCTGGTTGAGGAATGGAAGAAACGGGATCCGGTGATGGGTGAAAGGAATTACAGAACATTGATGGATGAGGTGTATTTTATGAACAAGGGATGATTTGGTTCTGTTCATCTGGAAGGGTGATCAATCCGCTTAGCTCTTGTTATTCGAAAGGGGCTAAACGATGGGCCTTTTTGGTTGGAAATGTGTGTGTGTGTTTGCACTCCAGTAAATGAACTCCAGATCACAGTAATGATCCAAAAAATACGGGTTTTCAAGTTTTGAGCTTCAAGATTCTGTGCTTTTTAGATTACAGGTTGAAGCATAGTGATTCGAAGACTGAAGACTTGAGCAATGAAAGTTCAGAGATATTCTGTGGTTCTATTGATTCGAGGATTCAAGATTGTGTTGTCTTGTATCATGTTCTATGAATTGTGTGTAGATGAGGTCTTATATGACTTCTCCACAAGGACATCGATGTTTACTGATATTTTCTTGCAAACCAAAAGCTGTACAATATTTGCTGATTTTGTAAACGGGCTTTCCGTTTGTTAGTACTGTTGATGAACAAATATAACATTTACTGTTATAGGATGAACATCTTCAGGCAGTTCACAAGATTCTTCGTTACCTCAAAGGAGCATTGGTTAAAAAGTATTATATTTTACTGCTCTAGATATATCTCTATGTAGTTTTATTGACTTTGACTGCTCCAGATATATCTCTATGTAGTCAATGAAACTGAAACCATTGTTTTAAACAAATATGAACCAAGGTACAATGTGAATGACACGCTTAAAAGACGTTAATTTTTCTTCTTTATTCGGACACCGCTTTAAACACGTTATTTAGGTGAAGAGAAATCTCTGGATACGCATATGGGCTGACTGGGCCTATAAAAAATACGATATAGGCCCATTAGATTTAGTTCGTCTTCGTCAACAAAAGAGTACCCCCTGAACCAGATCTTTACGTATTATCAGTGACTGAGAGATCGAAGATCGAAACCGTGAAGATGAACTCTGCATCCGCCATGAAAACTGTTGGAGTTTTGCTTCTACTTACGGTTCTAACATTAGGTATATGCATCTTCTCTCTTTTTACGTCTTCTTCTGTATCATTCACGATTTCGATTTCGATTTGATTCAGTCTCATCGATCTGATCTCTGTTGATTAATTTTGATGTTTCTCGTCGGTTTGTGATGATGATGATCTTCAGCTTATGCGAAGAAGTCAGGAGATGTGACAGAGTTGCAGATTGGTGTCAAGGTGAGCAAAAACGCTCTTTCCCGTCTCTCATTGGAGCTTAAATTTGTCTACTCCATGTTTAATTCTCTGTGTAGGAGTCTGTTCGAGTGAAATTGGATTTGGTCGCAATTTTGCGTGATTATAAGATGATAATGGTCATGATTACGTAGTTTAAGTTCAAATTCAACTGAGATTTAGAATTGATTTGGCGTGATTAGAAGATGATAATGGTCATGATTACGTTGTTTAATTTTATTATGCTTAAATTTACTCTAGAGCTTTTCTATACACTCTTTTGCAATTTGCATCAATCTACAATAGATACTTGGGTTTTGCATTTGTCTTTTACATGAAGTTGGCTTCTATACTCTTTTGGTTTCGTGACCTTTGCTTTGATTTTTTCCTTTTTAACAGTATAAGCCTCAGAAATGTGATATTCAGGCTCACAAAGGGGATAAAATCAAGGTTCACTATCGGGTAAGTTTTATTGAAGCTTCTAGTAGTTGTATAACTTTGCTAGGAAGCAGGAAGGTTCATTCTAGCTTGCTTTATAGTATTCTGATTGAGAGAAAAGTAGAGCCATGGAGGAGTTTTCTTCTTATTGCAACATTTAAGAATGTTCATGAAACATCAGGGGCATGATGATTTGCTGAAAATGTGAAATTATCTTCATTAGTATTTAGTAAAATGTTGATATTGGGTAGCTTAGAACAAACAAAAATGATGAATCTGATCTAAAAGTGCTTGGCGATTTATGTAGTGTTCTCTTGGTTCTTGCCTCTTGCAGGGAAAGTTAACTGATGGAACTGTCTTTGATTCAAGTTTTGAGAGAGGTGACCCTATTGAGTTTGAGCTTGGAACTGGTCAAGTGATCCCAGGTTTGTTGCAATTGCATTGCATCAACTCCATCTTTTTCCCCTGTTATTGTTACCTTTTTTTATTGAAGGACAAAGTTGAAGGCAATGCAATTAATTTGAAATGCTGCAGGATGGGACCAGGGTTTACTGGGCGCTTGTGTAGGTGAAAAGAGAAAGCTGAAAATCCCATCCAAGCTTGGTTATGGTGATAACGGCTCACCACCAAAAATTCCGGGTAATGTTGCTCGACTGAACTTGGCTAGTAGATTGTTCAGTTCCATCCTTTTATTTAATGATGAAGCTAAATTGAACATTGAGACTGAATTGATCAGACAAATAGAAAATTCTGTACTCGTTAAACGATAAACCAATAATAAATGTGTACCCTCAGTGCATCAGAACCAAGATATAGGGAGTCAGATACTGAGAGTTGCGTTGTGTTGTGTAAATTTTCAACCCTAGCTGCATTTGTTAAGAAGACGATATTGCAGTTGAGACTCGATGTTCCATGAAATGAATGTGAATGAATGGTGAATTGCAGGTGGGGCGACACTGATATTCGACACAGAGCTTGTTGCGGTGAACGGGGAACCATCCAGTGAAGGCAAAGCAAAGAATGAGCTTTGATTACACCATCTTTGATTTTCCATTTTAAATTTGAAACCGTTGAGTAGTCGCTGTTGTCGGCATTTGAATCTTAAACAGCCTAGAATCATTTACTTTGCTAGTTAAAGACAACAATTATGTTTTGGTCGTAACATTAGCTATGTTGGCAGTTCTAAAATGACAACTTGGCCAAAATTAAAGTTACAATACCTTTTTCTGATTGGCAACAACGTGTAGTCGCAGATAATGAGAAAAACATTGGCCAGAATCATTTATTTTGCTAGTCGTGGGACAAATATCTATTGACAATAGTAACGTATACAATCTTCCAATTTAGTACATATTTTAACTGTGCCCCTATCTCGTCCCACGTTAAATCGGGCTGTGGGCTTTTAAGTCCAATTTAGTGGATATGGACCGACCTGACTGAGCTCTTTGAGTTTTTTGGTCCGTCAAGTAAGTTTAACCTAACTAGTTTCGGATAAAAAGGAAAAAAAAAAAAAAAAAACCTAACTAATAGTTTGCGTTAATGAAGATATCCAATCTTCCAAGGGATTTGGCGGAGGAAGTGCTCTGTAGAACTCCGTTGACATCTCTGAGAGCTGTCCGATCTACTTGCAAAAAGTGGAACACTTTAACCAAATGTGGAAGCTTTGCAAAGAAGTACCTTGACGGTAAAGCAAACATAGCAGCAAGGGAAAGAGAGTTTATGGAGGTCATGCTGATGGATTTTAGGATTTATTTGATGAGAGTCGATCTCCACAACAACAACAACAACGTTGAATCATGTATAAAGCGTGAAGCTAAACTTATTAGCTTAGGCGATGAAGTTGATATATCTCAAGTCTTTAACTGCGACGGTTTATTGTTATGCATCACTAAAGACTACACGAGACTCGTGGTTTGGAACCCGTATTGGGGGCATATCCGGTCGATTGAGCCCCCACATAACTACTACGTACTCGAAAGGTATTATTATGCTCTCGGATACGACAAGATTAGTAAATCCCACAAAATCTTGAGGTTTATAGTCATTATAGGCGTCCCAATTTTGCTGAGTTCAAAATCTACGATTTTAACTCTGATTCATGGAGGGACGTTCTTCATGTCACTCCAAACTGGACGATAAGTTTTATTCACCTTGTCGTGTCTCTCAAGGGAAATGCGTACTGGTTTGCTAAGAATCAGACGACGTTTTTTTCTTAGTATGTTTTGATTTCACAAGAGAGACATTTGGGCCGCCTTTGCCTCTTCCGTTTGAGTTTCATGAATCTCAAGATACTATGAGTCTATCTAGTGTTAGAGAAGAGCAGCTTGTGGTTTTATTTCACCCGTGGCATACATTACATATGGAGATCTGGGTTACTACTAAGATTGAGCCCAATGCGGTGTCGTGGAACAGCAAGGTGTTCTTATCAGTGAATATAAAACAACTCCTAGACTCTCATTTTCAGTTTTATTTTGGGAGTTTCTTCATTGACGAGGAGAAGAAAGTCGCCGTGGTTTTTGATAATGACGAAGATGTACATCATACCCTTCACGACATAGCTTACATCATTGGTGTGGATGGATCCTTGAAAGAAGCGGATCTTGGAGAATCAGCATACCTTTGTCAGACACTTGTGTGCCCTTATGTTCCAAGTTTAGTTCAACTTAATTAGTCGACCATCTAGTTCTTGCATATTTGCTTGTTTTGTTTTCTCTTTTGTCATCTTCTTTGAACATGATCATTACTTAGTCAATAAGTTTACTTCTTTTTATTTGCCATATATATATATATATATTTGACTTCGTTTCACTGCAACTTGTGGGCATCCAAATGGTGCACACGCTCCTTCCCCTGCAACTAATCGTTTAATACTTTCAGTCCCTTAAGTTGGAGGCTTCCTAGTTCCTAGCAAACTATGCTTCTTCGTTGGTTTTCTCCGAGAAAGCATGCAACGTTTCTTCCAATTCATTCTGGTCGTACCAGAGTTACTTGCATTACTGGTCTCAGACATCATGCATTTTATATCTTCTCTGTACAATCTTGTGTCTTTCTATTTAGGTTGATTTTACATTAGTTTCCTAGCTAGTTGGCAAAAATCGTGTAAATAGTTCATCTTGGGATCTTGCCGCTTGCACTGTTGAGTCTTCAAGTATAGATACGTCATTGTTTTCTTTATCTGTATTGTAACATTTAAAGATAAGTCGAACGAGTGATTTTTTTTGTTCATTAGACAACACTACATAGCTAGTTATCTGAGATAACTCCTAAAAGCTTTCACTATGGCCATGTACTATATCGAGTGGCATCTTTTTATTTTCCAGACTCGTGGTCGTGCATTAGGCTTCACTTTCTAGTGAGTATACTGCATCACTAAACCGATTTTGTTGAAGTTCTGATGAAGGTCTTCTTGGTAAGCCATTTTATAATCTTTAAAGCCTATGGCTAAGTCAAGTAATGGTGTCCCTTGTTCATTAAATTCGGGTGTATCATGAATTTTCAACTCAAAACCGATTGGCCATGAGTAGAATTGCTATAACCATATCATTATTTTTCCAACAACCGATGTGCGACTTTTTCCGTACGTTAAGATCCCTCTCCTTTTTACTTCTTGGGTTTAGGTAATCAAGCACTCGTAAATGTCTACTTCATATTTCACGTACATGTTGCATATTCCAAGCAATATTGTGTCTATCTATTCGTACCATATAGTGGCGATGATTTACGGAATCATCAAGAGGTTTGTCTCTTACTCACATGCAACCTTGTATTTGATGAGTCGTATGTGTTTTTTTTGCCTACTGATGATCTTTTTGCCTATCTATTTTTATTTTTACGGCCATAGCTTACTGATCTTGATACTTTGTGACACTAAGGAATGATTGAAGCCATCATACTAGTGGGAAATCATGAAGTTGCTATATTGTGGACAAGGCATATCCTTATATTGCTCATGTATTTTCAAAATTTGTCGTAACAGTTAAAGATAAGTCGAACGGGTGATCTTTTTCTTTTTGTTCATTAGACAAAACTACTGAGGTTTCTCTTCTCTTTCTAGTAAGGAACAAATCAAAGGTTGATAGTTAGTTATCTTGGATAACTCATAAAAGCCTTCACTATGGCCATGTACTATATCGAGAGGCATCTTTTTATTTTCTTGACTCGTGGTCTGATCTCATTATTGTGCATTAGGCTTCACTTGCTAACGAGTATACTGCATCACTAAACCGATTTTGTTGAAGTTCTTATGGAGGTCTTCTTGGTAAGCCATTTTATGATCTTTATAAGCATATTGTTGAGTCATGTAATTGTGTCCCTCTCCCTACTTCATATTTCAAGTGTTGCATATTCCAAGCATATTGTGCCTATCTACGGTGGCGATGATTTACAGAATTATCAGGTTTGTCTCTTACTCACAACCTTGTATTTGATGAGTCGTCTGTATTTTCTCCCTACTGACACGATTCTCCCAAGGAGTCGGCACTCTAAGGTCGGTAAGGGGATAAGCTTTGCAACCAAGAAACCGTGAAGTCTCAGAATTCAAAGGATGTGGAACGAATGGTCGCACAAGAGATGCAGAAGACTCTTGATATACCAGTTGATCCCCTGGATATGACTCACCAAGACAGATCGGGTTGATCAATGGATGTTACACACCATGATCTATCAGTGGATATTACATACTATTGACAAGGAAAAATGAGAATCACTCTCAAAGGTTCCAAAAATAATAACGAAAGACTTCTTTTTTATTATTATTCATGATCTAAGCCTCGTTATATAGAGGAAGTACAAAAAATTCATCCATAATAATTGATTAATATGCAGAGCATCTAGGAAGATGAAATTCAAACTCTCACCTACTATAAGAGAGAGAAATCGACATAATTAAATGCAGTTTTTGGTAAAGACGAAATTGATTTTCTTTGATAGTTTTTGGGCTGAATCCACTTTGATAGGCTTCTCTAATGGACCAAGATTATATAGTAACTCAGTTTGTGGCTTATTTCATTCTGGTCTGATCGGAATTCTTCGTTGAATGCGCACATGTCCGAATCGGGTAAACTGAAGATCACCTTATTTGTAAATTGAATAACTCTTTCGTTTGAACTCCGTTTGATATGATTCTTCCTCGAGGAGTTTCAAAATTAAGCTGAGCATATACTCCAAGTAGTTTCATGCGTTGAGTCCTCGTGGTTGAACAGATACGCTTCAAACAATGAACACATGTCCTGGCGCTTCCCATGATCATATCACCTACTATGTTACCATTCTGTTTATGTTTCTTCGTTGGTAATGTGGATTACTTAGGCTTTAAATCTATTCACTTTAAGAATATATAGTTCCCTGGTTTATAAGTTGTTAAAGAATTGTTAGTAAATGTTGAGTTCCCAACATGCTGATGTTTGTTCTTTCTTTACGGCCTTAGCTTACTGCTCATGCTCAATGCTCTTGATACTTTGTGACACTACAGAATAACAGAATGATTGAAGCCATCGTACATAGTGGGAAATCATGAATTTTCTACATGTGGACAAGGCTTATCCTTATATTGCTCATGTATAATCTATGAACTCTGTACTATCCAGTAACTAGCTAGAGCAAAATTTGTCCTTCTGCTATCTTTTAATGGATCTCACAAATACTGATAATTATTGTCTTCATATGACTACCCTAAAATTTAGCGGCCGCTGAAAAATACGGATGAATCACCTCGCCTAAGGAAGGTTTTACGCTCTACAATATAAGGGAAAACCGGCTTTTTCTGTCGAAAGATTCATTGATGTGATGCAAGCCTTTGAGAAGATAAGGATGTGAAATAAATAAGGATGTGACACTGAAATGAGAAAAAATGTTTAAAGGGGATGTATTCAAACATTTTAGAATATTTTGGAGTATTTTTAAAATCACCGTTTATTCAACTAATAATTTTTAAAATTTTCAACAAATTATATGTTATTAAAGTTGAAATTTATGTTAAATCATTTAAAATCATTTCTAACTTCTTATTATTCAATCAACAATTTATAAAACTCATATCAAATCTAGTGTTTTTCAAAATATTACAATCTGTTTATAAAATAATACTTGAACTGATTCTAGGTGACTTTTTATAATTTTTTAATTGAAAATTATGACTAAAAATTACACATATATAAGTAGATTTTTGAAGGATTTCAAACAAAAGTAAAAAACATTGTCGGTTTTCTTCTTTGCTCCTTTTTCTTCTTCTCTCTTCCGAACATGCTTTGCTTTCCTCACATTTGCCCCCGAATTTTTTTTTTGCCCAATATGGCTCATGAGCAAGCCGAAGAAGACTCTGGTGAAGCAGACCATGGTCTTACAGCTTCTGAAGCTAGGAACCCTAGCTCTACGAACTATCTGAAAACTCATCGCTAAAAAAGAAGATGGTGTTAACCCCAAATTCTGTCAATTCATCATCAACGTCGCACAGGTATTAAAACTCCCCAATTTCCGATCTTTTGGTTTGATCATCGATGGAAACGAGTATTACTGTGTTTGTTTGATCTGATTGCATAAGTTTCTCTCTAGGTTTTGTTGGAGATAGCCGAATTCCCGAAGGTTTGCTTCTCAACTCACAATCACGAGATTCTTGGGACCGTGAGTCTGGAGATCTCTGTTATATCGATGAAGATGGATTCACAATGCACATTTACAAAACGGTTGATATTTGATGCTATAGACTATAGTCCTTATCCAGCATTAGTGAATGGTACTTATGAATCAAATCATCTTTTTGCTTTAGTAATGAGTTTCGTTTGACTAAATTGCTAGAAACCTGACCTCGTTTGTTCCATTGAACCAATAAGTAATTTCTTAGCTTTGATACAACTGTGTGTGTATGATAAAGCTTGTTCGAGATAAAGATGGATTATATTTGAACATTACAGTTTCTGCAGATTTCCAGACTTGTAGTTTAGAAAAGCATTGACTCTATCAATAGGAACGAGATGAAATTGAGCGTAACTTCTTCTGGTGATTGTTGCATAGGTCGCTCCAGCTGAGCTTTGCTGCTCACTCATCCTGAAATCACTGATGCTGCTGTTATCCCGTAAGTCACAACGACACTCGTGATTCTATAAACCAGAAAGAGTCTTGAGTTTATAATGTTTTGTGATTGATACAAAGATGTCACCGTTCCTAAAAGTTTCAAGGAATTCGGAGGATTTGCATAACCTTCAGGTAAGAATCTGTGAGGAAAATCTTTCAATTTTGACTACAACGATACAGAGTAAGAACTTCAAATGTGGTGATAGCAAGGTTTTGTGAAATGCACTATTTGTTAAAGCCAATTATCACTTTGTTGTTGTCATAACGTATCTCATAACATTTCAAGTTACAGATCCTTATGATGACAAGTTAAACTCTATTTTTCTGTAAGTCACCTGTGAAAGCACTAGCCATGTTATGTGACCGTGTCGTCAGCGTATAATCACTATATATAGATACTATGATCTCTTTAACAAAGTTTCTTCACTATCGAGTAAGATACGTAACTTTATCAGTCTTTACTAATCTTGAAGCAAACTATCAAACCTCTTATGATGTGCTATAATCGGTTATAACAAATAGTGTCTCGCAGATGCAACAATCAAAGAGATTGCAGTCCATACAACACAAAGCTTAATCCCTCCGTTTGTATGAAACGATTCCAATATACTTCCATTATCCTCCACCACCACGTTGTTGCTGCTACTAAGATCAACGGAAGAAGAAGTATACAAGTTCGTTGGGGAATAACGGAGGAAGCACCGAGAATGACACAATTCTCAAGTGTAGAACCAAATTCAGCTCTCCATTTCAATAAAACACCATGATGCGTTACACCTCCTTGTTCAATCTCACCATCATCTCCACCACCACTGATCAACAACAAAGAGGGAGAAGATGGCTCCATCGATATATTGGTCCATTTTTTTTTTTTTGGTTTAAAAATATTCTAAAATCACCCAAAATTAAAAATAAAATCTAAAATCATTTAAAAAAATAAAATCTCTTAAAAACTCAACAAATAACCAATCTCCTAAAAACTCACTCAAATCTCTCAAAATTCTAAAATATTAAAATCCCACTAAATCCCCTAAAATGTTAAGTTCAATACACCCTCTTAAATATCATGTGACATGTGATTTCTGTTCACTCATTTTTGATATAGTTTTATAACAAATTCCATGTTTTCCGATAATGTAGGATAAGACATTTGTGTAAATAACTATTCCGAAAACCCATGTTTTAGAATTATTTAAGCAAATATTATATCCAATAAGATAGGATTTAACATTTTAGAGAATCATCCATTCAATAAGATGAGATTTGAAAGAAAAAAAAACTTATAATCATCTCAAATTATTGATCCAATTTTATCAACAGAAAAAAAAAATCATTGGTTCAATATGCCCTAGGTTTTTTACCTTTTTACTTATAACCAGCCTTATTGGGCCCGATGTACATATGTACTATCTGACACTTTTGCCAATTAAAGAGTTAAAAGAAGTGAATAGTTAAAAAGCCCAATGTAAGATAGATATATTGCCGACGTAATCAATACACATCATCAAGTACGTATAGCAAACCCTTTTAACGGCGTCACAAACGAAACAGCATCGGTTTGTTTCTGGAACAATCTTTCTGTCAGTTGTTAACTCCGTCATCTCCTTCGAATAAAAAGATTTTAGGAACTCTCTAGAACCCTTTTTATTCATATATAAATCTCTCACATTTCTAATTCCTTAATCCTCCCCAAAAACTCACTCTTTCACGCGATTTGATACTTCTTTGCCTTTTTTTTCTGAATTGAATCGAGAAGATGGATGAAGATTTCGAGATGCCTCCGGTCGGTGGAATGAACGACGGCGACGACATGGATTTCGATGACGCCGCGACGTTACTTAAAGTCGGTGAAGAGAAAGAGATCCAGCAAGGTTTGAAGAAGAAGCTTGTTAAGGAAGGTGAAGGATATGAGACTCCTGAGAATGGCGATGAAGTTGAAGGTATCAATCGATTCAGCGATGCTTAATTTTTTTGATTTGCTATTTTTTTGAACGAAGCTGAGCTTGATCTGTTTCTGCAGTGCATTACACTGGGACTTTGTTGGATGGGACCAAGTTTGATTCTAGCCGTGACAGAGGAACGCCTTTCAAATTCACTCTTGGACAAGGTGTGTGAATCTGATTTCCCTGGATACGATTGTTTTAGCTTCATTTAACCAGGTTCAAAGACCTAATAGTTACCGTGTCTTGGATTTGTGCCAAGCGGTTGTAGTTGTATGCTAGTATCAGTGTTTACTTAGTGATTATATTGTTTATCAGTAAGAACTAAGTAATCTAGAGTATTTGGCAGACTAATTTGGTAGAAATCAACTTGAATTGAGATGCAGTTGTTGTTAAGTTCTAAATTGACATTTGAGTAGTGATGCTCTTTGTGGACACATGTATAATGGTTTGTGGTAGCTGGCTTATTCTGTTTTTTTGTTCTATCTTGGCATTGTGTTTTTGCAGGTCAAGTTATTAAAGGATGGGATATTGGTATTAAGACAATGAAAAAAGGTGAAAACGCTGTATTCACTATCCCTTCGGAGCTTGCATATGGTGAATCTGGTTCACCGCCAACAATTCCTGCGAATGCCACGCTTCAATTTGATGTGGAGTTGCTCACATGGGTTAGTGTGAAGGACATATGCAAAGATGGTGGTGTGTTTAAGAAGATTCTTGCTGTAGGAGAGAAGTGGGAAAACCCAAAGGATCTCGATGAAGTTCTTGGTGTGTGTTTCACTTTCTTATGATTTAGAGATGGGTTTGTGTTTGATTTTGCTAACGGTATTTCCTGTGTATTTTTTTAATTCAGTTAAGTTTGAGGCTAAACTCGACGATGGTACCGTTGTTGGGAAATCTGATGGCGTAGAATTCACTGTTAAAGATGGTTAGTGCTCTGATTTCTTTTCAGATATGATGGGCATGTTGGACAATTTATTTGCTCTCTACAGTTTTTGTGATCTATGTCATTAATAGGTCATTTCTGCCCCGCACTTGCCAAGGCTGTGAAAACCATGAAAAAGGGTGAAAAGGTCCTTCTGACAGTTAAACCACAATGTAAGACGATTTGCCTCATTTGGTTTTTCCTTGATTCTGTTATGGTGTGTACATCATCTCTAATTCCAATCTTCTTATAAATGAACAGATGGTTTTGGGGAGAAGGGCAAGCCAGCCTCCGCTGGTGAAGGTGCTGTTCCTCCAAATGCGACACTTGAGATCAATTTGGAGTTAGTTTCTTGGAAAACAGTTTCAGAAGTAACTGATGATAAAAAGGTTATAAAGAAAATCTTGAAGGAAGGGGAAGGATATGAGCGTCCTAACGAGGGGGCAGTTGTGAAAGGTTTGCATTTCGGATTTTATTACACTGATGTTTTAACCAGGCATAATGGTTTCTTACGAGGCTTTTATTTGTTTCTTTCTGGCAGTGAAATTGATAGGAAAACTTCAAGATGGAACTGTATTCCTGAAGAAAGGTCATGGTGAGAATGAGGAACTGTTTGAGTTCAAAACAGATGAAGGTAACTACCCTCTTCCAAACTTTCTTGAAAAACTTCCCCTTGGATGTGCTGGAATTGACTTAGTCATGGTAACTCGTTTTCTGGATGCCTAAACAGAGCAAGTGGTCGATGGACTTGATAGAGCTGTCATGAAGATGAAAAAGGGTGAAGTGGCATTGGTGACAGTTGAACCTGAGTATGCCTTTGGTTCTAACGAGTCACAACAGGAATTGGCTGTGGTGCCGCCTAACTCAACTGTCTACTATGAGGTTGATCTTGTGACTTTCGACAAGGTTAGTGTAGTTTTAGATGATTATGCTGTTCAGCCAAATTCAGCCAGTAAGGAAGTATAAGTGTCCAACACTTGTTTGCCATTGGGTTTTTAGGAAAGGGAATCGTGGGACATGAACACTGAAGAAAAGTTAGAAGCTGCTGGTAAGAAGAAGGAAGAAGGAAATTTGAAGTTTAAAGCAGGCAAATATGCCTTGGCGTCCAAGAGATACGAGAAGGTATATATAACAATATGAACTGCTCGTTGGTATGTGAATTTTATTTATGTTGAACATCATCTTACATGGTTTAGTTTCATCTCAGGCTGTCAAATTCATTGAATACGACACATCCTTTAGTGAAGAGGAGAAGAAGCAAGCAAAAGCATTGAAGGTGGCGTGCAATCTAAACGATGCAGCGTGCAAACTCAAATTGAAAGATTACAAGCAGGCTGAAAAACTATGCACAAAGGTAATAATAATTGGTTGGTTTAGACTACAAATCCTTTTATGTCAGTTTCAAAGTCTAGCTGAACATAAATTATGGAAATGGTGCTTTTGGTATTTAGGTGTTAGAACTAGAAAGCACCAATGTGAAGGCCTTATACAGGAGAGCACAGGCGTACATGGAGATGGCTGATTTAGACTTGGCTGAGTTTGATGTCAAGAAGGCCCTTGAAATTGATCCCAACAACAGGTTCTCTCTCTTAGTCTTATACCCCAGTTATCTATATTAGATTTAGATTTGATATCTGTTAATCCAGAGTAGGTGGATAGTTTTTGCAATGCCTTCTTCATATACTAAAGTCAACATTATATTTGCTATTTTATTTTCAAATGACAGGGAAGTGAAGCTGGAGCAGAGAAGGTTGAAGGAGAAAATGAAGGAATTCAACAAAAAGGAAGCCAAGTTTTATGGAAACATGTTTGCAAAACTAACTGTAAGTATCTCTAATTAATCCAATAATTTGATCATTTATGGTTATAAGAAGATGAAAGTAGAAAGTGGGATTATTATGATGATAACTAAAATCTGTATTGTTGGGAATTTGCAGAAGGAATCATCAAAAGATGGAGAGGCCATGAGCACCTGAGTCTTGAAAACGTTCCAAGAACTCGGCATTTTCATTTCCTTCTCTTTTGGTTTGTTGCAATGTTGTCTAGTTTTTCAACCTGAGCGTTAAGCGAGATTTATAAGACAGGGGACTTCTATGATGAGAACATTGTATTTCAGCTAGAGACTAATCGTTTGGTATTGGTAGACATTGGAGTTATGAAAAGCAAAAACCTAAATTTCAAGATTAATTTGTGTTTTTAACATGATATCGAGTTGGGCTGAAGATCTATTTCTCCTCCGAATGTTTAACATACGATCAGTTCCATCTACACTTTCAACTTCTGTTTATTTCCACACAGAACAAAAATTTGAAACATTTTTCCCTCCAATTCAAAAGTTCGAATCTTAAATTCACATGGTGATGGGTTTGCTCGGTTAACCACTAAACCGAAAACGAAACCTAGAAACCAGTAAACGAATGGAAAACCTGACTCGTATTATACCCAACCTAATATCGGTAAAACCCAACCCGCAATTCAATTTCTTTGAAATCGATTGTAATTTTCCTCACATTCAAGTTAACAATGAGCCATTCTTCTGAAATCTCCAGTAAAACATCAATATCTCGACAGATAGGTAAAGTTGTCGGGATCCCGAAGATGTGTTGGTGTGGAGCCCAAATCACGGCGAAGATGTCGAAGTCGGAGGCAAATCCCTACCGCCGATACTATCGTTGTGCGTTTGCTGCGGTTCATAAGGTAATGTCGTGATTTTGTTTTAATTGGTTTGGTTGTAATGGCAATGTGATTTCACTGTAGATTGCTGACGACAACCACACATTCAAGTGGGTTGACGATGCTTTGATCGATGAAGCAGAGAAACTAGCTTCGCAGATGAAGACAGTTGAAGAGAACATAAGTTTGATTGGGAAACAGAGCATGGAGGAGCAAAAATTGGTTTTTGAGAAGTTACACATACATATGGTGAAAGAGATGACTGATAGGGTAGAAGATGCCCTTCTGGAAGCCAATAAGAGCATGAAGAAAATGATGTTTGTTATTGTTCTTTGTGGTATCTCAGTCTTTGTGATGGGGAAAGTGTTAGGATAAGAAGGTCTTGATGGTTGTTGTTGTTCTTGGGTTTATGTCTGTTTTTGGACTAATTTTGTGTCTGTTCTTGTTATGCTTTGTCATTGTGTTGCTTGGTAAGGATGCTTGCAGTTGTTAATGTAATATATTGCACAAAATCTAAGTTCAAAAGAGATATATAATCAGATAGCAAAATATTACATAGTCATTTCGCATAGACAACATAACCGAGACCATAACCTTTACAAAAGGTTAACAAAAATGGTATTTTACCGAGACCACACCTTTACAAAAGGTTCAAAAAAATTGGTCATTTACTAGCCTAACGTTCCTAATAGCCAAAAACAGACATAAGCAAAAGCAGACCTACACCATGCTAAAACCTTCTTCAGTCCAACGTTGTTTCTTGTGTGAGGTTTCCTTGTGAAAGTTCAAATTCTGAAGGCTGAGCTTGAGAAACCTGTGATATTAACATAACTTACATAAGCAAAATTTCACAGTAATATAAGCAAATCAAGCAAATCAAATTCACCTTGTTCTTGGTCTTGTTCTTCTTTAGATGGAACTTAGAGTTGTGACCTGCTTTGCCACATATCCCACAATGTATTACTCTTTTCAGTATCTTTAGATGCTTCTTAGAAGGAGACTCATTCTTGCCTTTCTTTCTTTTAACCTTCTTGCTCTTTTTTTTCCTTCCAGGTTGAGGAAAGTCAGGAGCTGGATGCACAGGAGTCCCATCTCCACATGGCCAGAATTTTGCACCTCTTAATGGAACTAGCCCCTCCGTGTAGTTCCTCCTCAACATTGCTGTACGAAACCAGTGACAAACATAATCTTCTGGCTTAAGTTTAAGCTTGATGATGACTCCATACGCATGCTCACAAGGGATCCCAGTTACATCCCACTTCCTGCAACTACAACTCATTTGTTCTAAGTTCACACGGTAAGAATAACCACTCAAACTGACCTCAAACATCTTGTTGGTGCTCCTATTAACCCTACACTCTGCGGCTTGTTCATGTTCTGATGCAAGAAACCATTCAACATAAGGTGTACAGACTCCCTTGTGATCATGGGACTTATCTCTTCTTTTGGCAATCCGTACCATTGCTAGTGTTGCAATCATCTCTAACATGGGCACTAACGGTTTCTCCCTTGCTTTGACTATAGAGCTGTTGAATGATTCTGTGGAATTGTTCTCAACATCCTCCACAAAGTTGCCTAGCTTGAAGAAAGCTCTACACCAACTCTCAGGGTTTGTTTTCAACACATCTTCATATAGACCTGTGTCATAGTCTAGCACTCTCTTCAGGTTCTCTCTGTACTTTGCCTCATTATAGCTCCATGCTAGGTTCCAAATGAATGGCTTCAGTTGTGTCTTCTTGCCATGCTTTGTCTTCAAGTTTGCATAGATGTGCCTGACACACATCCTATGCTCAGCTTGAGGTAATTCAAGCTCCACAGCTTTGATTAACCCCTGAAACAGAACCATAACACACATAAGATTAACCACAACTTGAGGTAATTCAAACACAAATCAAATTCATAACAATGATCCGAGACAAGTATGTAACAAACCATAACACACATAAGAACATACCTTCTGACGATCTGAGACAAGTATGTAGCCTTCACCATCCTCTAATCCAAGATCAATCTTTATTCTATTCACGAACCACAACCAGTTAGTCCCATTCTCCACCTGAACCACACTCCATGCAACTGGATATATTGCATTGTCCGCATCTCTCCCTAAAGCTACCAATAACTGCCCTTTTGTTTTCCCTCTTAAGAAATACCCATCTAACCCTAGCATTGGCCTACATGTCTCCATCCATGTCCTCCTAATACTGTCAAAACACACATAAAATCTATTGAAGACATCTAAGCCTTCCTCATTTGTCACTGTGTCAACCTCTACAATAGATTATGGATTTGACTCTTGTATCTCAGCAGCAAAATCTCTAAGCCGAGCAAACTGTGACTCATATTCTCTGTCAATCATCTTCAACGCTTTAATCCTAGCTGCCTGACATTGAGGCCTTGATACACTTATCCTCCATTTCTTAAAAATAATTTCTTCAATCTTGCCGGCATGTAGTTCTCTGGTTCTTCACGGATCTTGTCAAGAAACATTCTAGCAATTACAGGCACCTTCAACATCTCACATTGCCCATTAGGCGTACATGTATGCAAATCCTTGAAGACCTTCACTTGCCATTTACTCGACTTCACACTCCGAGAACAATATATACGCCATTCACAACCCTCACCTACACATCTATACCCAAGTTTGGTTTTATCATACCTGTATTGCTTGATATTCCGGTGTGAGTTAAGAGCATTGTCAAGCACGGCCTCTTTAAACGCAATTTTGTTGTAGAACACTTGCCCCATGTATAAAGTTCCATCACCACGTCTGATGTTGCTACGAGCTCTCCTCCGAACATCTTCGTCTTCATCGCTGTCGCTATCGGGATAGACATTGTGGCGTATAGGCGGCTCATCGACGAACTGGGTCACGGCGAGTTCGAGGTTGAAATCGTTTCTTATTGTCTGGTCCTCCATATCTTCATCATCGGGTTCCTCATCATCCATCGGAACATGATTCAGCTCCACTATCGACATGACTAAGATTTTGATGGAATTGCAATTAGGGTTGATTTCGCAGATTAGGGTTCTTGAGTTTGATCGATTTGGAGATTTTTTAATTTGGGTGTTTTCTGTTGAAATCGGGTTAATGGGTTGTATTATTTGGGTTAAATTAGGGTTATAATTGGTTTATTTCGATTAGAAAGTAATTGGTCGGTCTGTAATTTGGATTACAGAGTGGTTAACCGAGCAAACCCATCACCATGTGGATTTAAGATTCGAACTTTTGAATTGGGGGGAAAAATGTTTCAAACTTTTGTTCTGTGTAGAAATAGACAGAGGTTGAAAGTGTGGGTGGAACTGATCGTATGTTGAACATTCGAGGGGGAAATAGATCGTCAGCCCTATCGAGTTGATTTGTAGATATTTTATATTTAGAGTGAAAAACGAGGGACGGTTAAAAAGCATATTTTATACATGTGTAGTGAAGCAAATATGACTCATGGGATTTCAGTTTCTTTCAAGTTATTAATTGTTTGGGTTAAGCAAGTGATGATTTAGGCACATGTATCACGTCATTCGATCTAGAATGTTCAATTTTTTGGTCAGAATTTTTATAATAATGTCTTTATTACATTCTTTTTCACGGATTCAATTTTCTTTATAGAGAATCTATCTATGTTTGTTTCGCATTGCAATTATATGTAACCAATGTTTCTTATATAAATAAAATTATTTTTTGTTAATTGTATTTCACTTGATTTGCATTGTATTATTGAATTTATTTAATTATGTTATTTTATATAGCAAGGTTAACAACATTATAAAATCGCGACATATATAGACGTTGTGTTGTCGTCATTGGCTTGTGTCATAGGACATAGAACATAACTTAGTTCACTGCCAGTGTCACTAAGATCGCGTGAGAGGCATTCACAAGTTTTTTCCAATGAAGGACTAACTTATTTTGCAGTTTCTATCTTAAACATGTATGTAAACATTAGATTTTTTCTATTAGAGATGTTAAACACACACACAACAGTTTTAATCATGAGTTTGGTTGCAAGTGAGGCGATGATGTTAGTTGCATATTTAATTACCACATAATGCTACTATCTAAATATTAAATGGTTTTATGGTTTTTGTTAACTAATCATGCATATAGAAATTACAAATTACAATCTTACAATGGCGGAATCAACAAACATACTAACAACAACTATTGAGGAGACCAACAAAATTCATCTTGTAAAAAAAAAGTCATCGATCTCACCATAAGATAAAACTTTGTTTTATTCTATTATTTTTGTAATTGTATTGAGAGGGTTATCATGGGGTTATCATGATTCTCGGCAGAGTTTTGCAAATATTATAAATGTAACTAGGATGAATTCAATCTAAATGTATAAAAACTTATGATCAGGTGATGCATTAATTGCACATAAATTGTTCAAGTACGCAATATCTTCAAAAATAAAATAAAAAATCAGAATTCGATTGATAAAAGATGATAGATGTAGAAATCCTAATTAAGAGCCCAACAAAACTTTGTCGAGAACAAAATTTGAACATATTCAAAAATTGAAATCTAAACAAAGTTAATGATTGTGAAACCGGTTTCAAACACTTAACATGAAAGAAGAGTTGTGAGATGGTTCCTACGAAGATGATTTAATGAGACAACTCTTTTCAGTGTAGGCAATTCTAAAATAGATAAATTACAAAGGATAAAGATAAAAACCATGTAGATTGATCTAACACATTAGGACACCAAATGCAATCATGAAGATGCAGGAAACTATAGTTTCATTGAAACATTGGTGTGTTTTCGATCCCTATGAAAGAATCATTGTCTGATAATACAACATAGCTTCACCTAATGCTAAAGAAAGATTTTATGTCGTAGATGTAAAATAACGTAAACATCATTAGAGTAAAAAAGGACACAAACATGAGCCGTTTCATGCTATACCTGAATCCAGAAATAATTATCAACTGACATTTGCAAAGACACACAAACATGAGCCGTTTCATACAGACATGTGGAACACAAAAGTCTTGCATTGTGGCCAATAATATTTACTTATTTAAGTATTTAAATAGTTCATATCATATTGTAATGTGCAAACATGATGTGCATGTAGAAAATGTTCCTTAGTTTGACGCATTGGTCCACGAAGTGCTGCAACCACAAGAACACCGCCATCCAAAATGATTTCAAACATAATCCACATACTAATCCATGTTACTCCACTAATAAATTGAAGAAAACTAGACAAGAAATCTTACGCCTCCACCAAGACCAGGGTCTCCGCCTCCTGCTCTGCCTAGACCGCCTCCGCCTCTGCCATGACGGCATGACCAGGACTTCCATGCAACCAAAAAGTGAAGTTTCAAAGCATGTTGGGCCAATTAATTTTTACACTAGCACTTTGTAATCCCCAAATATGGATTGTTGTTAATCGCATGTGTTGTTTTTTTTGTCTAGTGTTGGTAGAACATGGAGCTATGAAAAGCAAAAATCTAAATCTCAAGATTAATTTGTGTTCTTGACATGATATCGAGTTAATTTGTTGTGTTTTTTTTTTTTTTTTTTATATTTAGTCAAAGACAAGTGATGGTTAAAAAGGATATCTTATACCTGAAAAATGAAGTCATATGCCCCATGGAATTCAATTTCTTACAATATATTAATTGTTTGCGTTAAGCAAGTGGTGATTTAGGCACATGTATCACATCATTCGATCTTGAATGTTTAATTTCTTGGTATGAATTTTTATGCTTGTCTATGTTACATTTTTTTTGCAAATTCGGTTTTCTTTCTAAAGTAACTATATATGCTTGTTTCGCACTGAAATTATATGTAACCAAAACAATTCATCTTATATAAATAAAATTATTTTGTCAATTGTATCTCACTTAACTTATATTGTGTTATCTAGTTGCATTATTTTATATAGCAAGGTTAACCACACTATAAAATTCTTTAGAGTTTCTAATCAATTACCACAAAAAGGCATGTAGAGAAGAATTACAAAAGAAAACCAAATGTCTAACTTCTCCTGAATGCTTATACAGATGTAGCATTGTCGTCATTTGCTTGTGGCTTCTAGGCATATAACATAACCATTTTCACTGCGAGTGACACTAAGATCGCGTGAGAGACTGTCACAAGATTACTTACAAATTACAATCTTACAATGGCGGCACCAACAAACATATCAACTACAATTACCGTGGAAACTAAAAAAAATAGCACCTTGTAAAGTTAAAAATAAAATCATCAATCTCGCTAAAACATAAATATTTGTTTCATTCTATTATATTTGTAATTGTATTGAGAGGAGTATCATGGTTCTCGTCATAGTTGTGCGAAAAAATATAAATGTAATTAGAATGTCTAAGTGTATGAGAACTTATGATCAGGTGATGAATTAATTGCACATACATTGTTTAAGTATGCAATTTCTTCAAGAAAAAAAAAAATCAAAATTCAATTGAATACAAATAATCGATGTAGAAATCCTATTTAAGATCCCAACAAAAGTTTGTCAAGAAATAAAGTTGAATAGATTTTCAAAAATCAAAAAACGAACGCTATGAAAAACTAGTTTCCTAGTTTCAAACACTTAATATGAAAGAAGAGTTCTGAGATGATTCCCAAGAATATGATTTAGTGAGACAAATAACGGATTTGTACCTAGTCCAATAAGGGTACTTCTTTGCACGAAGTGATGGGTCAGGCGGTAAAAAATTCTATCGTCCAAAAAAATCTAAAAAGTTTACAATATAAAAACTTAGTGGTGGTGATCTAGCGATAAACTGTTTAGTGAAATGATGTTTTTAAAAAAAAATTTACTAAGTATTTTTTCTTTTTCATTTGACAGGTCAACATGGTTTTTCACTACAGATATATTTGAAAACTTCTAGACAACTACATTCAATCTGGGAATTAATCAGAAAGTAAAATCTCAAATCACCCTTGATTAGATCTCGACATATATCGAGATAAATAGAACATTTTTTGCGGTAAAGGTATGAGTACGCCAATACGGCAAACGAAAAAATCAAGCTCGAAAACTATGGATGAAAATGCCTAGCTGCTACGTCTAAAGGTAATGAGACACCTGCATGATTCAAGAAATCCCTTTGAAATCTTCGCTCACGTCTCTCATTCGATTTTTCAATTTTCTTTTTTTAGCTAAACCAGATTTTCCTTAAGTTGCTTCTGTTTTTTTTCTTTCTTTAACGGCAAGGGATACAATTAAAGTTTGCTACAAGAATAAAAGTCTTGGATGTTTTTAAGTAAGAATAAGATGTTATTGTCTTAACTCTTAACCATCAATTTACGTTGCGGTCGCTACATTGATGGTATGGAACGGTGGAGACGTTAACCTTGGGACAGAAAATTAAAGTTTTTAAGAGTGGAACTGGATTTGCTGGAAAAAAAAAAGTTTAGGAGACAGAATAAGAGCGGGTAAATAGATCACAGGGCCGGTCCGACAATTTTTTTTATGCCCTACGCGAATAAAAACATTTATCTCAACAAAAAAAATTCCAAATCACAAATAATATTACTAAAAAATATTTTTTATTGACTTCATTAAAACAGTTTTTAATTCTATAAACAGTTTGTAAAAATAGTAAAAATAAAATTTTATCTTTTAAATATATCTGTGTTTACACTTTTGCCTGCAAAATTATTCATCAAACTAACGTAGTCGAGCTTTTCAAACATAGCTGTCTCAATGGATAGTAAAACCAATCTATTTAATCTCTTTTATGACATGGTAGACCGCATATAATTTTTTATCAGCTTCAACTTCGAATTTTTTTTTTTTTTGTGGTAGCAACTAATACTGGAATGATCAACAATATGCAAAAAGAAATCTACGTGTTTGGATAACAACCCTCCATTCTCTTAAAAATAAAGCACTTTAATAGGCTTATTGACTTCCTTTAGTAATACATCTCGAAAAACTTTTAATTTCAGAAACAAATCATAAACGTCAATGTCTGAATGTATATCGTTCTTTAGAGAAGTCTCCAAATTCAGACATGATGTCCTCAAAATATCATCACTTGTCGATGTTAGTTTCTATAAGTCAAAGAAAAATCCAAAAGTGTGTTCATACATTTGGAATTGTTCAAACCTTGACTCAAGAGACACTAGAGCTTGATCCATGAGTGTGTTGAAGTAATCAATTCTAAATTCATCCTCTGGTGGTAATAGCACACTTTCTTCAACTATCTTAGTGACATCTTCATCTTCATTTCTTTGTACCGATTACTTCACCGATTTTAGAATTTTAAGGTTTTTCAACTCTCTTTACATACCTTAAAAAGGAATTGGCTTCAGACTTTATCAATGTTTCTCGTTTCTCTTTTTTCTTTCTATTTTCTAATCCCAATGGTTGACTTTTTTTTTATTTCTAATAGTTCATTTTTCTGAATCTTCAGATGGTTTGTTGCTTTTTTTTTAATTTAAGATGGTGACATTTATCTGTTATTAACACAAAAAGAAAGAGATGAATTATACATAAATTGAAATCAAACATGTAAAATATATATAAATAAACATACATTTTCTTTTCACATGGTGACAAAAAGCTTACGAACCACAATTAACTAATAACAATAATATAAATCAAAGTATAAAACATGTTGATGTTGTCGATTTACCAAAATTAAAGTTATTAATTTAATATTCAAATCAAAATCAAGTTCACGTACCTTAGCAGTTAGCACTAAGAGTTCAAGCTAGCAGCAAACAAAAGAATAGAAAGAGAAAGAGGAATCGATTTCTAACGTTTAGGGTTTTAGTGTTTTACTTAATTATACTAATAATATTCACTTAATATTTTTATTAACATAAATACTTAAAGCCCACAAAAATATGATGAAAGGAAAGCTCAATTAAAAATAAATTTATTAAAAAATCTATAACACTTTGTCTAACATAAAATGTCTAAACAAAAAAAAATCTTAGAAATATGCCCATTTTTTTTTTGATGCCCTAAGCTAGACTTCTGTAGATTGTGTCCTGGGCCGGACCTGATAGATCATTTCAATATTAGAAAATTGTTATATCTTTTTTTTTTTGTTCTAAACATTTCTTATAGCTATGTTAACATACCAATTATAACATTTTGAATAGAACATAAGTGATTGATTGCATCCAATAAAGTTTTTTTTTTTTTTTTATTACTTTCCGGACATATTTTCTCTTAAGAATACGAAAGGGATATTCTATAAACGCTTTAAATCTCGTCCGTCCAGGTCACTATATCTTACGAACTGGAATAATCCTCAGGTACCATCGGATATACTTCCTAGGCATCGTTCTTATCTCAAATGAGATAAATAAAACTTATTTATACCAAATCTTATTTTCCCAAACAAATTATAAAAGGTAAAAGTCAAATAATAACATAGAAAGCTACGAATATTCCAAGCTAAATTCTCCACATAGCACACTTTATATTTGATTCTTTCACCTTTACACTTCTCACTAAAGCTCTCATCAATCACCAAAATAGTTCTCTATCACTAAATATCAATGGCGGTTTTCTCAAGAACCAAACGTGTCACTGATCCACTCGACGACGAAGCTAAGGCTCGTATCTTCCGCCACGTCGGCGGCATCGTAGACCAAGATTCTCCTCGACTCTGCGAGCTTGTACACGGGTTTTTTGAGGATGGTCACGAAGAGACATTCTACGACTCTGACTCTGACCTGTCTGAGAGTTCTGTAGTTTTACGTTCTTGTGAGGCTAGTGAGGAGGTCTTGAAGATGGCGGTGAGCTTCTCCGATTCCGATCCTTATCGGAATCTATTGCTAGCTCACGTTTTTAGAGCCGTGGAAGCATATTCCGGTTTTAGGTCAAGGAACAAATCTGTTTTCCGGGACAAGGTAGCTTCGTTTCTACGAGAGCTTGGTCACGACGCGGCGGTTTGTGTATTGAAATGGAGCTCATCGGCTAAACTCACCGCCGGGAGTTACGATTTTATTGACGTCATTTACAAGCCAACGTCAGATAGTGATCGGACGGCCGTCCGTTACTTCGTTGATTTAGACTTTGCTTCGGAGTTCGAGATCGCAAGACCGACGCGCGAATACACGCGTGTGTTGCAGTTGCTGCCTAAGGTTTTTGTGGGAAAAGAAGAGAATCTAAGGATGATCGTGAGAGAGTCATGTGACGCGGCGAAGCTGTCGATGAAGAGCCGTGGCTTGTCTCTCCCACCATGGCGGAGAAGCTCTTACTTACAGCACAAGTGGTTTGGTCCGTACATAAGAAAGGTTGGATCTAGTTTGGGAGTGAAGCCATGGAATAGTGACGGTGTAAGCTGCCGAGCTTTAGGGTTTGATGACGGCGCCGTCAATACTCGTTTGTTCATCAGGACATGATCCATGTAATGTGGAGTATAGACTAGTATAAAGTGTAGACGAATAGTTGGAGACTACACTTCGTTTTATTCAATCTGACTGACGTGATCCAAATGATATATTATATTCTTTTGGAATTGTATTTACTCACCAAGTTGGTTAATGCAATGTTTGTATCGTGACTATGTATGTTCACGTTTAGTATTAAAAAAAAAGAGAGAAGATTTGTTATAAATCACTAAATTAAAGACTAATAGGTCAAACTATTAATCAGCATCTCAGATGAGACCAAAAATGTTAAATACTTAAATGTATCTATCAAACTTGATTAAGTGGTATACATTTGCTAATAATTGTTACCATTTATATTTGGGAATTTTATCTATTCTACCACTTTGCGTGTCCTATTTTCAAATCTACTACTTTTTAAAAATCTTTTTAATCTACCACTTTGTTGTAGTAATATATTTAGGAGAGAAAAAAAGGAGAAAAAGAGTTGTAGTAGTATATTTGTAAATGGACAATTTCCCCATGACATAATAAAAGAAAGGTAAATAATTATAACAAAAGTTTGTCCACCAAAATTTGTCCACGTGTGAGATATAAAAGGAGTTTGTTCACCACGAGATATAAAATCTTTAGTAGAGAATACATTTTTTGTATATGATAAAGTTGTGGATAAACATAAATATGCATTAAACCATTTGTTAGAAATTTGATGATAGTCGTTACTCATAAATTGTCCTTTGCATTTGTAATATTTTAATTTGACTAAAAAAACACATGATGGATAATAATTATTATAGTGAACAAAATTACATATCTGATTCTCGTTTTCTTCGACCAAATGAATATGCACAAAACCATTTGTCATAAAGTGGAGAAAATATAAATAACTACCATTAATAAAGATTTGTTGGGAGAAGGAATAGAGGACAAAACAGTCTTTTTTATGCAAAAGTGGTATGCAGGAAAAGGAAAGACAAAAGTGATAGTTGATGCCACCATAAATTTTTGTTTTTTGTGTATAATCTTCTCTTTTTGTTTTTAACTAAACGCTAATAACGATAATTTTTGTTAACCACCATAAAATTCAGCCACATTCAACAATTTAGTAAGATTTAGCCGAATTCAACTATTACCATTTATCCTAGATAGTGTAGTTTGTTGCGTATTTTTTAAATAGTGTGTTTATCTAAAAAAACAAAAAGGTACTCATGTATAAGGAGACTGTGTTAGAGAGGCTAGAATAGTAGAAGGGAAAACATCCAAAATCAATCCGAACAATTTGTAAAATGACATTTCATACTCAAATTATGATACAATGTATTTTTCAACCCTAACCATCATAAATTTCAAATTTTATACATGAATTACTACACATTAGCGGAAACTAACTTTGAATTAGATGGTGTTAGTCAACTGTTAAGTTTTGATGACTAAGACGTCACTGTGCGTTTGATGAAAGCATGAAGCTATTGGTGCGCCAATAACGACTTGTGGAACACAAAGTAGTGATGCGCACAAGAAGCGGTTGCGAGAAACAAGGCGTGACGTGGCACACTGTTATTTGTTGAAGGAAGTTTCCTTTGCTATTGGTGAGACAAGAACGACTAGTGGAACACAAAGGATTGTTGCGCACAAGAAGCAGTTGCGTGGAACATGTGTGATGTGGCACACTGTTATTTGCTGAAGGAAGTTTCCTTAACAAGATATTGAGGATATCTTCAAATCTAATCTGGAAAACTTCGAGAAATCGGAAGATATAGAAATTAGGTTATAGGGTGTACACTATAAATACACGTCATAGGTGTTAGGTTTAGGTACCACTTTTGAGAATTATTGTATTAATCGTTGCTAGAAGCGTGGATCAAGTTTTCGTGAGTGAATAAACAAGAGTGTCACAGGGTTGTTGCTGTGTCAGCAGATTGTGTAGATTAGGGATTGGTCAGTGAAGAGTCTGTGTTAGACTGCGTGTTAATCTGATTAAACAGATATGTAAACTATTGTTTAAGTGATTCCTAATAAAGAAAAGAGAGTTTTCTTGTTTGTTCTTGTGTTGCTTGCATTCTAGTTATTTCATTTGGTATCAAAGCAGGTGACCAACAAGAGTGTAGAATCGACACAGGTTAAGATCCTGAGGTAAGAATGCAAGGGAAGCACGAGATGGTGTTGCTTCAAAAACCTGTGATGCTGGATGAACATGGATATGGAAGATGGAATGTTCAAATGATGCAACTGATCAGAGGTCAAGGTGAAGATGCGTGGACATCTGTTGAAGGCGGATGGGAGGCTCTATATGATACGATAGAGACAAGTGAGAAGATCACAAAACCAAAGGTTTGTTGGACAACATATGAGAAAAACCTGTCTAAGTTCAATGCACGGGCTCTGAATGCTATATTTGGTGCTGTTGATAATGATGAATTCAAACTTGTTCAAGGATGTGAATCTGCTAAACAGGCCTGAGAGATCCTACAGAAAGCATATGAAGGTAATCCAAGTGTTAAGAGAACAAGGCTGGATCAGTTAGCATCTGAGAATTTGTATTATGTGGATGGATCCTGAGGAATCGATATCACAGTTCAGTGGCAAACTGTGTGCAATCGCAAGTGAAGCAAAAACTTTGGGTAAAACATACAAAGATAAGAAACTGGTTAAAAAGCTGCTCAGATATCTACCTGTGAAATTTGCTACACACAAGAATGTTATGAGAGTCTCTAGTAACACAGACACACTGAAGTTTGAGGACTTGATTAGAATGCTGAAATCAGAGGAGATGGAAGTTGCTGAAGATCTCAGAATTCATGGCAAAGGTGTTGCATTCAAGGCTGACGAAACACAAGATCAACTCCAAGAAATTCGGGAAAATCTTGTTTTTATGGCCAAGAATTTTGGGAAAGCACTAAAACGTGTTGAGAAAGGAAAAGGTAGAGAGATAGATCAGTGGAACAGAGGTGAGACAAAGAAGTCTGGGAGCAGTGATCAATGGAACAGAGGTAACACAGAAAAGTCAGAAAACAGATTCCACAAAAATCAACAGGACAAGCCTGATAAAAGACGTGAGATATAATGTTTCGAGTGTAATGGGTATGGTCACATCAAAACTGATTGTACTCATGCAAAACACAGAGAGATGAAGTGCACAGAGTGCAAGGGAATGGGACACTTGAGGTCTGAATGTCCTAATCTGCAAAAAGGCAAGGGAAAAGCCCTTGTAAGCTTCACTGATTCTGATTCGTCTGAAACAGAAAGTGAAGATGAAAATCTACTGGAACTTCGTGGTATATATTGCAAAGAACAAAAACAGCTCAAGCAGTTCTGAATTTGATACTGACAATGATAAGGAACTTGATCCTAAGGATGACTATCGGATCCTGTACGACAACTGGGTTATATTAACCAATGACAAGCTGGGACTTACACAAGAGAAGCTCATACTTGAGGCTAAGATAAGCCTGTTGGAGGAAGAACGCAAAGGAGAACCAATTGGTGAAAAGCTTCCGCTGTCTGAGAAAGAGTGGTTCGATAAGAGATTGAAAGTGCTTCAATAGGAGTATGAGAAAGAGAAGGAGAAAGCTGTTATGATGGAAAAATAATTGAACGATAATCATAAGAAAATCAGGATGCTGAGCAACGGTGGAAAGAAACTAGATGAGATCTTGTCAATGGGAGTAACTGGTTCTCAGCACTATGGTCTTGGTTATCAATCTCGTGGACAATCTTCAGAACATACGTATGACAAAACCTATTAATTTCGTCAAGAGTGCAGTCAATCATGAAGCAGAGGTTATGCAATCAGCAGTTGATGTACAGAAACCTGTTATGCAGAAGGTTAGATTGCAGAATACTATCGCTTCTGAGTTGAGACCTGCAATTGCACAGAAAGTCTGGACTAAATCTAAGAGAGGAAGAAGAATGTTCAATTACTTCCATTGTGGTAAGGCTGGTCACACGTGATCATTCTGTTCTAATTTCAAGACAAATGTCAAACAGTTGTGGAAGACAAGTATATGTTTTGTTAAGCCTACAAAATTTTGTAAAGTCTGGGTTGCAAAACATAATTTGTATGATTGAAACTGCAGGCTGAGTCAGAAGAATCACACACAGATCTGTAAAGACATAGAAGAAATCAATCTATGTTGTAACATGTCCATTGTTCAGATTGAGGATGAAGAGGACACTACAAAGGTTGCTTACACATCAGCTCCGTGTGACGTTAACGATCCTTGGTACTTTGACAGTTTTTGTTCCCGTCATATGACAGGAGATCCAAGATCTCTGTCATGATACACAGATGTAACAAGAGGGAAAATGACATTTGGAGATGGTGTAAAAGGAGCAATCAAAGGAAAATGATGTTTAGAGGGTGATGATCAACCTTCTTTAGTTAATGTTTATTATGTTGAAGGGCTAAAAGCAAATTGATAAGCATAAGCCAACTCTGTGATGATGGATTGAAAGTCATCTTTACCAAACATGAGTGTCAAGCAGTTGATGAAAACGACAATGTTGTTCTGTTTGGAGTCAGATCATGTAACAACTGTTACATGTGGAAAGCATCTCAGACATGTCTGTCAGCTGTTGCATCAAATCTGGAACTGTGGCACAGACGCCTTGGTCATATGAACACACAAAGTTTGGTCAAGATTGTACGAGCTGGTGTGGTACGTGGTGTACTAAAGCTGAGTGATAAGAAAAATTTAGTATGTGAAGGGTGCAACAAGGGGAAGCAGATCAAGGTAAATCACAAGAAGGTTCCTGACATCGAATCTAAAAAGACACTTGAGTTAGTTCACATGGATATCATGGGTCCGGTACAAGTTGAGAGCATAAATATAAAGAAATATATTTTTGTGTTGGTTAACGACTTCTCTAGATACACTTGGGTTTGGTTCTTGAGAGAAAAATCTAATGCGGTTGAGAGCTTCAAGATTCTAGCTTTGCAACTCTAAACTGAGAAAGGAGGCATCATTCGAATTCGGAGCGATCATGGTAGAGAATTTCAGAATGAAGAATTTGAGAAGTTCTGTCAGAAACAGGGGATAAGACATCAATACTCAGCTCCAAGGACACCTTAAACAGAACGGAGTTATTGAACGGAAGAACAGAACCTTACGGGAAATGGCACGAGCCATGTTGCATGGTAATGGCGTAGCACAAAGATTCTGGGCAGAAGCAGTCAACACAGCCTGTTACATCATTAATCGAGTGTATGTGAAACCAGGTATAAACACCACTCTATATGAAATTTGGAAAGGAAAGGTTTCGAGTTTGAGCTACTTTCACGTTTTTGGGTGTGTGTGTTACATACTCAATGACAAAGATCATTTGGGAAAATTTGATGCTCGTAGTGATAAAGGGATGTTTCTTGGTTACTCCACAAACAGCACAACTTACAGGGTATACGACAAGAGAACCTGAATAATTGTTGATTTAGTGAATGTTGTGTTTAACGACAGGAGTCAAACAACAGTTGTTCATGTGATAGAGGAGGCTGCTGAAACACTAGATGAGAGTAGTCCTACGCCTGTTGAGGCACATACAGAAAGTCCAACAAGAAACGGTGACACCAGGATGTTAGCACTAACTCCATCTGCTCCCAAGAAGGTGCAAGTACACAAAAATAACTCTTCATCATATGTGATTGGAGATCTGAATGAAAGAACAACTCGAGGTGTGAAACTGAACTTCCATGAAATGCTTCAACACTCCTGTTTTGTGTCATGTGTTGAGCCGAAAAACATAACTGATGCACTGACATATGAGTTTTGGTATGGTGCATGTCATAAGGAGTTGGAACAGTTCACCAGAAACGATGTGTGGGATTTGGTTCCTAAACAAGAATATGTGAATGTTGTGGGAACTAAGTGGATCTCCAAGAACAAGATCGATGACAAAGAAAATGTCACAAAGAATAAAGCTAGAGTGGTGGCACATAGATATTCACAAGTTGAAAGCATTGATTTTGATGAGACATTTGCACCAGGTGCTCGCCTTGAGTCCATTAGGCTGTTTCGTGGGATGGCTTGTGTGCTCAACATAAGGTTGTATCCGATGGATGTGAAGAGTGCATTCTTGAATGGTTTTCTACAAGAAGAAGTGTATGTGTCACAGCCTAAGGGCTTTGAAGATCCCCATTTTCTAGATCAGGTCTATAAGCTCAAGAAGACACTGTATGGGCTGAAACAAGCTCCACGAGCTTGGTATGAGAGACTAACTCAATTTCTGTTGGACAAACGAGTTCAGCGAGGAAGTGTGGATAAAACTCTGTTTATTCATAATTCTAGTACATATCTATTGATTGTTCAAATATATGTTGATGATATCATTTTTGGTAGCACTCAACAGGATCTGCTTAACAAGTTTGTGAAAACCATGACGAAGGAGTTTGAAATGAGCATGGTTGGAGAGCTGAGTTACTTCTTAGGTTTGAAATTCACTCAAACTGATGATGGTATCTTTATCTCGCAAAGTAACTATGTTAAGAACTTGTTCAAGCGGTTTGAGATGCAGACGAGTAAGACAACTCGCACACCTATGAGTACCACAAGTTAACTGTCTAAGGAGGAAGCAGGAACCAAGGTTGATGCAAAGCTATACAAGGCTATGATTGGCAGTCTTCTGTATCTGACAGCCAGTAGACCAGATATGTGTCACAACATAGGTATCTGTGCACGCTATCAAGCGAATTCGTTTTTGTCCCATCTCGATGCAGTCAAACGGATCGTCAAATACGTAAAAGGTACAATTGATCATGGTTTATACTATACAAAATATACTAACCAGAATCTTGCAGGTTTCTGTGATGTTGATTGGGCAGGTGCCATCGATGATCAGAGAAGGACATCTGGAGGCTGTTTCTTCTTGGGAAACAATCTCATTTCCTGACATAGCAAGAACCGGACATATGTCACACTGTCCACTGCAGAGGCAGAATACATAGCTATGGGAAGTTGTTGCACACAGTTACTGTGGATGAAACATATGCTTGCTGACTATGGTATGACCTCTGAAACCCTGTTGGTACACTCTCACAACACTAGTGCAATCAATATTTCAAAAAATCATGTTAAACACTCTCGAACTAAACACATAGACATTAGGCATCACTTCATAAGATAATTGGTTGAAGGGAAACTTGTTGAAATTCATCATGTTGCATCTGAGAAATAGTTGGCTGATATATTCACAAAATCACTTGAGTTAAATAGCTTCAATAACTTGAAAAATTCTCTGGGTATTTGTGAACATTAACTGTCTTGTTCATTAAGGGATTGATGCAACATGGATCATTGCACAGAGCTGTCTGTGAAAAATAGCTGCTTGTCATACCGGACTCTGTAACTTTAAAACGTTGTTGTGGAATAGGAAGTCAAAGAGCTGAGGAGAGGCACTCATTTGTTGTCATTTTAAGCAAATTTACAAGGTTCAGTGGTTGAGAAGTCAAGTGATACCACTGATCCCACAGAAAATTCAAAAGGAGGTGTTAGCAACATAAAAAAAACGAAAAAAAACAACACTCCTGTCTGTGCACTCTCCAAAGGAAATTCCAGCTGCTTGCTCTACGTTGGTTACACAGGACTTAAGGAATGACAGTGTGAAAGACTAGCCACTGAGCATCTTCTTTGTATATGGCTCTGAGCATATCATGTGGCATTGTGAACTTAGTGGATCAAGGTATGTGTTGTTACAAATCTCTGAGTGACTGATCAATGAACCTAGTTATGATTGTTGTTTCTTGGTATGCTTGTGATGGATTTCCGCGTGTTTACTCTCTTATGCATCGAATGTTTGTGATTGCTTGATATTTGTGGTGTATCAACAATTAAACACGTGCTTGAACTTGTGTTTCACAGAAGTGTGTTATGTTTCACAGTAACTTGAACTGCAAACTGGTTATGCAAACCAAACTGAATTGCGTTATGTGCTTCATTATATTTATCTAACTTTGCACTCAAGCAGGGGGAGATTGATGTTCATGACAACAGTGAGATGTTCGTGACAACAGTGAAGGGAGACTGTTTTTTTAACAATCATGTTGGTTGAGTTGTGTTGAAATGATATGTGTGCATGTATTTTTGTATGGACTAATTTTGGCAGGAAGCCTTTGAAGCATGAGGAGCTTAAGTTGACACATTCAGATAAAAAAGGGGAGATTGAAAGCATGAAGTTGTTGGTGCGACAAGAACGACTTGTGGAACACAAAGAAGTGTTGCGCACATGAAGCAGTTGCGAGGAACATGGCGTGACGTGGTACACTGTTATTTGTTGAAGGAAGTTTCCTGAGCTGTTAGTGCGACAAGAACGACTTGTGGAGCACAAAAGAGTGTTCTGCACAGGAAGTAGTTGCGTGGAACAGGTGTGACGTTGCACACTGTTATTTGCTGAAGGAAGTTTCCTTAACAAGATATTGAGGATATCTTCAAATCTAATATGGAGGACTTCGAGATCTCGGAAGGATTTGGAAATTAGGTTATAGGGTGTACACTATAAAAACACGCCCTAGATGTTAGGTTTAGGTACTGCTTTTGAGAATTATTGTATTGATCGTTGCTAGAAGCGTAGATTGAGTTCCAGTGAGTGAACAAACAAGAGTGTCACATGGTTGTTGTTGTGTCAGCAGACTGTGTAGATTAGGGATTGGTTTGTGACGAGTCTGTGTTAGACTGTGTGTGATATATCATGGTTTTTACCCACTTTTAACCATGATATAAGTCCTTTTTGTTGAATCTTCTCTTTAGTTTTAGAGTCTTTCAGGTTCTTTTCAAGTTATAGGCACATGTGGAGCTAAATTGGAGAATTAGAAGCTTTTGAAGCAATCTGGAAGTGAGGCCATTCGGGATCTGAAGCTCAGCATCGATCGACACCTAAGGAGCATCGATCGACACCATTCATTCGGAAGAGACACGAGTAAAGCTTCAAGTATCGATCGATACCACTTATTGTATCGATCGATACCCATGATTTCCGCATCGAGACCCGAAGATTTAATCAGAAGTTTTCCTTATTTTTCAAGATAACTCCTAAACGTGTATTAGCTATTTAATTAGGTTTTTCAGCCTCCAGAAAGAGACCTTGTGATTTCTGGAGATAGAGTTTTTCTGCAATTGAGTTTTTGGGAGAAGAAATCTTGAACCTCTTTGTATTTCTTACTTTATTTCATTTTATTATATGATATCTATTCCATTCATGATGTTTATTGCATTCACGATGTCTGAGTAGATTCTCTGTTAGGATTAGGGTTGCTTAAAGGTATTTGATGAATTATTAGATCTGATTTTAGCCTTATTTTAGCCTTGCGAACTAGAATTTGATTTTAGGTTGTTTGATTGGCACGAAAGTGTGATTGATTGCATGATCTAGTGTTTGGTGAGCAAAAGCCCTATTCGCAAAGAAATTTGGTTTAGGGATTTTGTGAACAATTGAACTTGACCATTAATGCTTGTTTAAATTCATAGAATTTGTAAAGAATTTGGAATTCTAGGTTTAGGTATAGATAGTTTCGCAACGACAGTTGGTTTACTTTACATCTGTGTTTCAAGTTTGAGAGCGGAGCTTAATTTATTCCTGACAATTGATTTGATTTGGTAATTCTGATTTGCCTGCAAGTTTCCCTAAGCCTAGCGTTTTCCTCCACTGAATTACTATCTGTTTTAATTGTTTTGTTATTTTAATTTCATCTATTTGGCTTAGCTTAATTCATATTCTAGAATCTATTGAGTGTTATCTTGAGTCCTTGTGGATTGACCCCTAGAATATTACAGCGACTGCTTAGATACTTTAGGGTATTAGATTTGAACATATCAAATTTTGGCGCCGTTGCCAGGGACTATAATTTCACCAATAGATTACGGTTTAAGAATTTCGACTAAGTGTTGAGCATCGATCGATACCCTCTTATTATTGATCGATACTCGTTAATATTTCTGTCACTTACCCGATTTGACTTCTGTCTTTCAGGTGTATGCAGCATCGAGAGACCAGAGGAAGCAAGAACAAGCAGTTGATCAACCTATCTAACGAAGAGCTAGCTGAATTAGAGCGTACAATCAGAAAGCAAAAGAAACAAGCAGAGATGAACAATCCGATTGTGCTCGCTCGTGATGAGGCTGGGGTTTTGATAGATCAAGAAGGTCACCTGTGTGACGCGTAGGGACAGAAAATTGATGCAGAAGGAAACGTTATTGCCCCTGCACCAGTAGCTAATGAGGTTATCCCACCGGCTATGCGTGGGAATGTTGGGAATGTTCAGGTTAATCGTGCCAGAACGCTTGGGGAGTTCAACAGACCAGATCAGTTTTATGCAAACCGATCTGCGATTCGTATTCCAACCTTCCAGAGAAATGACTTTGAGCTGAAGCCTGCATACTACACTCTTGTAGGCCAGCACCCTTTTCATGGTCTTTCTCATGAGCATCCCATGGATCATATCGAGATGTTCGAGAACTTGGTCACCAGTATCAAATACAATGGAGTGTCCAATGACTTCCTCTTCTGTAAGCTCTTCCCCTATTCTCTTGGCGGAGATGCAGCTTACTGGTTGAAGCAGTTGCCTCCTGGTTCTTTGACTACTTGGGAGGAGACTAAGACTGCTTTTCTGAACAATTTTTATGATGACGCGAGATCAGAAGAGCTCAAGAACAAGATCTCCCTGTTTTCTCTGGGAGCGACTGAGGCATTCAAGGCTGCCTGGGTTCGATTTTGTTCTTATCAGAGGGATTGCCTTCACCACGGTTTCTCGCAGGTTCAGTTATTGGGTATCTTCTTCAGAGGTATCGATTGGAGGTATCAGATGGCTTTGGACGCTGCAAGTAATGATAATTTCAACACCAGGTATCCCGAGGACGCTTATGTGTTGATTGAGAATTTGGCATCCAGCAACAGTACCAAGAATGCAGATTTCGAGAGGAATAAGCTGAATGGTAATGTTGATGGTTTGTAGATTGCTGATGTACATGCTAAGTTGGATTCAGTTCACAATTTGTTTTTGGGTAAGCAGCAGAAGGCAGTGCATTTTGCTGAGGAAGTCGAGAACATCGTTGAAGATGAAGCAGAGAACGTTAACTACGTCGGTGGTAATGGTTTTCATAATTCGTCGTACAACCGGGGTTTCACCGACAACTCTCAAAGATGAGGATTCAAATCTGATTTCAAGCCTGCAAATTTCGGAGCGAACTCCTTTGGTCAGAAGCCATTTCAGAACAGTGGGTACACTCGCACGTATGGGAACTCATCCTACCAGACACCACCTCCCATGACTCAGGAAAGCAAAGTTGAGACTATGCTTGAACAGATTCTTGAGGGGCAGCAAAAGATGACGGTAGATTTCAATGGAAAGATGGATGCTTTATACACAGATCTGAATGGGAAAATTGAGGCTTTGAACATACATCATAAGAAGTTGGAAACCCAGATTGCTCAGACTGCAGATACTGTTAAAAGAGAAGATGGTTTTCTACCCCCTTGTATCGATCGATACCCATCCAAAAGTCGACCAGAAGCAGACTGCAGGACATGTCGGGAGAGTTTATGTACCGAAGATTCCTTTCCCTCGTCCCCTTGCTAAGTCTAAGAAAGAAATAGAAGAGGCTAGATGCAGTGTAATGCTAGATAATTTGGTTGTTGATCTTCCTGTTGTCGATGCTATCAAGACTTCACCAGCTCTCAAGAGGTATGCTAAGAGGATGGTTACCAATGGTGTGAATCCTGAGGAAGCAGCTCTGCTCACAAAGGACATCAGTGAAATCCTTTTGAAAAGGACAGTCTCAAGGAAAGAGAGGAAGGTGAAAATCTCTGAACATGTCAGTGCTATGATTCAGAGTAGGATTCCAGAGAAGCTACCTGATCCAGGAAGTTTTGTACTATACTGTTCCATTTCTACTAATAGGTTCCCTCATTCTCTCTTTGATCTTGGTTCTAGCATTAACCTGATGCCTCTCTCTGTTGCTGAAAGCCTTAGGATGACCGATTTTGTTCCAACAAAGATCTCTCTCATCTTAGCTGATAGATCCAAAAGGTTTCCAGAAGGTGTATTAGAAGATGTTCCACTAATGATCGAAGGTTGTTGATGCAAACCTCGGATTCCACCTCGGTGTGACTCACGGATTTCGAACTTGAAACGTTGGCGGAAGCGTTGAACGTGGTGGTGAAGGATAGTGATGTTCATTCCACAACACCGAGGGTTAGAGAAGACAATCCAAGGGCTTTTCCTCGCGAGGATTGAAGACTCTACACGAAAAACCTAGAGTTTGATTCCACAAACTAACTAAATTCTCGCAAAGACGTTGATTTGGTTCAAATACTTTGAAGCAAAAACAAACTTGATTTCTTATTCATAAAATATTCGGTGATTGAAATGAAACATTGAGAAGGAGCTTATATAGGCTCGAGAATGAGAGGACCTCCAACGGTCAGAAAATACAAGAAAGGAAACAAAAAAATTCGATAATCAAGGAGGACGCGTTCGAAGATATCTAGCCGTTGGGACGCGATTCTTCATTGATTTTCGAGGAATATCTTGGGGCAGCTCGGGAATCCTCGGTACAGCACGGTAGCTCGGCATGATCAGCTCGGGGTTCCACGGTAGCAGCTCGGGAATCCTCGGTACGGCAAGGTAGCTTGGCATGATCAGCTCGGGGTTCCTCGGTAGCAGCTCGGGAATCCTCGGTACGGCAAGGTAGCTCGGCACTTCAAAACGGGGTGTATTCTTGGATTGATGTTCGGAAAATGGAAGGAAGTCTTCAGTCTTATCTGGTGGATCTTCGGTTGGTCTTCGAGGGTGTTCGTTGCCGGAACGGTGTGTTTCAAGGGTGCATCGTGGATCTTTGAAACTGTGTCGTGGATTGTGAAGTATTGCTCGATGGAACCTCATATCTTGAGGTCTTGCACGGTGAATCTTCAAGGATTTGTCCAACGAACGGCTGGTTTCATCGGTGGTCAGCTCCGGGTGGATTCTAGTGTCAGGAGAAGATGTGTGATTTGAGGGTATCTAAGCCTCCTCTTTTCAGCTACTTCTCGATCCCACCATGCTAAGGCATAGTCGTTAAACTTGCGATTGTTAAAGCCATCTTCTTTGGCTCCGAGTATGAGTAGTAGGCAAAGAGATGCTCCATTCGGCTCTCCCATTCCAAGTAGGCGGATGGATCAATCTTTCCAGCAAAGGTAGGTGCGGTGAGCTTCACTTTCTGGTGGCAAGCTCCTTTCATCATCACGGAAACGGTTTCGGTCTCCGTGGTTCCTCCGATTCAAAACGTCAAAGGCAGCGTGGATAGGATCTGGTCCGTGACGTTGTGGTTGTGGATCTGGTGGATCCTCTTATTGATCAGGATCGTAGTTGCCTCTCCGAACAGCTGGTGGCACGTTTCTTATTGGACCGATGGGTGGTTGTTCATTTGGCCCCGATTGCTCTAGTCGGTCTAGCCTTGTTGTTACCGCCGTTAGGTTAGTGTTCATGTTGCGTTCATGGTAGCTAATGTTGCCATGATGGTCTCCAGTGTGATATGGTTCTCGTCTCCCATGGTACCTTGAAAAGTTCAAACAAGTTTCAAGGAATCAGTAGATATCCGATCAAAGCAAGGTGATTATCGAAAAAACAGAAACGAATTGCTATAAACTTCAACTCAAAAATATCCAAATAAATTTTCAAATTAAAGCGAACAATTTTCCTGAATTCTAGAGTGAGTCCACGATCTAAAACAGCAAGAAAATGATTTTTTGATTTTTCTTCGATTTTATAAAACTAAAACAACAAAACAGACGAAAACAGAAAACAACTTGCAAGAAACTTAAATACGAATAGCAAATGAATTTCAGAATTAACGAATACAATTTTTATGGTTTTTAGATTGATTATACGAACTAAAACAGAAAGCAAATGATTTTTATGATTTGTTTTTGATTTTATAAAATTGAAAACAACAAAACAAACGAAAATTGATTTTTTATGGGTTTTTTGTAAGAAATCGAAAACTGAATTGAAAAACAAGAAAGAACGAAATAACCTGGTAAAGATAGGAGCGTTTAAGCTCTGATACCAATGATGCAAACTCGGATTCCACCTCGGTGTGACTCACGGATTTCGAACTTGAAACGTTGGCGGAAGCGTTGAACGTGGTGGTGAAGGATAAGTGATGTTGTTCCACAACACCGAGGTTAGAGAAGACAATCCAAGGGCTTTCCTCGCGAGGATTGAAGACTCTACACGAAAAACCTAGAGTTTGATTCCACAAACTAACTAAATTCTTGCAAGACGTTGATTTGGTTCAAATAATTTGAAGCAAAAACAAACTTGATTTCTTATTCATAAAATATTCGGTGATTGAAATGAAACATTGAGAGGGAGCTTATATAGGCTGGAGAATGAGAGGACCTCCAACGGTCAGAAAATACAAGAAAGGAAACAAAAATATTCGATAATCAAGGAGGGCGCGTTCGAAGATATCTAGCCGTTGGGACGCGATTCTTCATTGATTTTCGAGGAAGATCTCGATTCTTGGGGCAGCTCGAAATCCTCGGTACAACACGGTAGCTCAGGCATGATAGCTCGGGGTTTCACGGTAAGCAGCTCGGGGTTCCACGGTAGCAGCTCGGGAATCCCTCGGTACGGCAAGGTAGCTTC
>SMJT01000017.1:2802573-2845637 GCA_004349715.1 Crucihimalaya himalaica | reverse complement strand
GGCACGATCAGCTCGGGGTTCCTCGGTAGCAGCTCGGGAATCCTCGGTACGGCAAGGTAGCTCGGCACTTCAAAACGGGGTGTATTCTTGGATTGATGTTCGGAAAATGGAAGGAAGTCTTCAGTCTTATCTGGTGGATCTTCGGTTGGTCTTCGAGGGTGTTCGTTGCCGGAACGGTGTGTTTCAAGGGTGCATCCTGGATCTTTGAAACTGTGTCGTGGATTGTGAAGTATTGCTCGATGGAACCTCATATCTTGAGGTCTTGCACGGTGAATCTTCAAGGATTTGTCCAACGAACGGCTGGTTTCATCGGTGGTCAGCTCCGGGTGGATTCTAGTGTCTGCGGGTGGATGCTCTTCGTCGTCAGGTGGCTTGGATCGTTCTTCCTCCAAAGTTCCTCGATGGATCGTCTGGAAATGGGCACTTCCTCGAGGATTCTTCAAGATGGCACGGTAGAAATCCTCGTCTGGTCATAGATTCAGAAGGTTGCCTTGCGTGCTCGTGGCCGGTACGTGGATTCCTCGTGGATCCGCGTGGGGCATCATGAGGACAGGAGTCGATCTTACATCAGCTGTATGATTCCCACAGACTTTGTGGTTTTGGAATATGTTGAAGAACCTCAGGATCCTTTTATTTTGGGATGATCATTTTTTGCAACTGCTGGTGCCATCATTGATGTGAGAAATGGACATATTTAGCTTGATTTGTGTGATGAAGTCATGAGCTTTAACATGGACAAGCTGAGGAGGAGGTCTACCATTGATGGACAGACCTTTTTCTGTAGAGATATCCATTGATGAGGACCCAGACACAGAGCTTTCACAGGACATTACTGTTGGGTATGTCAAAGTGTTGGATGATACTGAGCAAATGAGCAAGCTGGTTGTTCAAGAAGATTTGGTTGAGAGCTCTGAAATGAGTGATGTACTCAAGGATTGGATTGAGGAGTGTCTTTTCAGTACTACTAGGCTCGAGGAAGAGGCTTCAATTAATGCCAGACTGCTGGAAAATGATGTCTTTACATTGGAGGCAAGGATTGCAGAGCTAAACTATAGAAAAAGTGGTGAAATTCGTGTTTCAGACATTGCGTCGGTCGACGCAGCATTATGTCCGCCATCTGATGCCAAGCAAAAACCTCCACCTCTCACACGCCAGACACCTCGGAGAAAGCAAAGGTACGAACCTTTTTTTCTAATCCCAAACCACCTAATGTCATCGATCATATATTGCCATCTACTTCACACTTAAGCAAGCCGCGAGACTCTCGTCGAGCGCTTGTTGTTTCTTTTGATGATTGTGCAGGATAACGAAGTATCCCACCCAATCTTCCATCCCGCCCTGATGTTGTTCCTCACTTCCTCGGTAGACCACATGCCGTTAATGCTTACCCGCCACCTTGGATGAGACGTTTGTCACAGAAACATTCACTGTCTCTCTGCGAACCACCCGACGCCTGAGCCTCGCCACGATCAAGCTAATGACATTAAACAAGCGCTTAGTGGGAGGCAACCCACTGGTGAGTCTGTCCATACGTTTTTATTTTGATTTTTTGTTTTGTTTTCGTCCTGTGTCTTCACATGAACCAGGTCCAGACGACGAGCATCGATCGACACTCCTTAGTATCGATCGATACCGAGGCCAAAAGCGAATTGTGCTGTTACGCTGAGCATCGATCGATACCCCTCAGTATCGATCGATACCCCTCAGTATCGATCGATACCCATTATTTTCCCACGGTACTGTCGAGCTAACTTTCAGCCATTTCTGTTCTTGTGCTTTCTCTTGTTTTCTCTAGGCTAGATAACATTGGGGACAGTGTTGTTTAAGTCTAGGGGAAGTAGTTACTGACGTTTGGGTTTGTTTTTCTTAGAGTCAGTCCTTTTGAGTCAAATTTTTGTTTTATTGAGTCAAAACCAGTGGGAGATTATGAACCTTTGCTTGATTTCATTGTTTTGACTTCGTTTTTGAGTAACTAATTGTCACAGAAACAGCTCTAAGGTCGACTAATGAAAAATCCAAAGACTAACCAATTGACCAGGAAACACCCATGTCTCCAGCAAAAATTTCTTCTAAATCCTGAACCAAATCTTGCACTTCACCTCTGAGGTTGGTATTCACTGAACTTGATTCATCATTCATATCTGACATAGGAATCCATTTGTTTGAAAATTATGGTATACCTCTCCCTTGACATGTATTGATACAGAATGTGCATAAAAGATGAAATGATTTCCGCCGAGTAGAGGGCTAGGAACATTTCCTGTGATCCCATTTTTCTACTTGGATAAGGAATGATCACACAAGAGTCTGAAGCGAGGGGTAGGAACATTTCCGGTGACCCTATTATTCGTCTAAGATTTTTGATACTCTGAGAGGGGAGAACTGGGGATTCGGTGGCAAACACCATCAATACTCACGTCTCAAACCTTGATTTGTATATGCAAAGCAAAGAAAAATAAAGAAAATAAAGAGAACATAAAAAGAGATAAGTCTAGGGGAGAGGAAAATAATACCAGAAGTATGTGATTTGGGTGGTTCCTTAGTCACGATATCGTATGAGTAAGAATCTATAAGGTTCCTGAATATCAACAACAGGATTGAAACGGTAATGAAGGATCTAGTATGATTGATGCTGTGAGATAATGTGTGGATAATGGGAGGTTGCGACTGTCTACGGAGAAGTACATGGAGGTCAGATCCGAAACTGTTTAAGTGACGATAGGGAGCTTGGGAAAGGAGTCATTTCAATATCTCAAGAGAAGGTGAGTCTCTATGTTTTTCAAACCTCTTTCTTCGTTTGGTTTTCTGTTTGCTTGAGGGCAAGCAAAGACTAAGTCTGGGGGAGTTGATATATCATGGTTTTTACCCACTTTTAACCATGATATAAGTCCTTTTTGTTGAATCTTCTCTTTAGTTTTAGAGTCTTTCAGGTTCTTTTCAAGTTATAGGCACATGTGGAGCTAAATTGGAGAATTAGAAGCTTTTGAAGCAATCTGGAAGTGAGGCCATTCGGGATCTGAAGCTCAGCATCGATCGACACCTAAGGAGCATCGATCGACACCATTCATTCGGAAGAGACACGAGTAAAGCTTCAAGTATCGATCGATACCACTTATTGTATCGATCGATACCCATGATTTCCGCATCGAGACCCGAAGATTTAATCAGAAGTTTTCCTTATTTTTCAAGATAACTCCTAAACGTGTATTAGCTATTTAATTAGGTTTTTCAGCCTCCAGAAAGAGACCTTGTGATTTCTGGAGATAGAGTTTTTCTGCAATTGAGTTTGGGAGAAGAAATCTTGAACCTCTTTGTATTTCTTACTCTATTTCATTTTATTATATGATATCTATTCCATTCATGATGTTTATTGCATTCACCATGTCTGAGTAGATTCCCTGTTAGGATTAGGGTTGCTTAAAGGTATTTGATGAATTATTAGATCTGAATTAATTGTTAGGGATTAATCTATAGAGCTTTTCACCTAGACTTGAGATTAATGCTTATTCTAGCCTCGCGAACTAGAATCTGATTTTAGGTTGTTTGATTGGCACGAAAATGTGATTGATTGTCTGATCTAGTGTTTGGTGAGCAAAAGCCCTATTCGCAAAGAAATTTGGTTTAGGGATTTTGTGAACAATTGAACTTGACCATTAATGCTTGTTTAAATTCATAGAATTTGCAAAGAAATTTGGAATTCTAGGTTTAGGCATAGATAGTTTTCGCAACGACAGTTGGTTTACTTTACATCTGTGTTTCAAGTTTGAGAGTGGAGCTTAATTTATTCCTGACAATTGATTTGATTTGGTAATTCTGATTTGCCTGCAAATTTCCCTAAGCCTAGTGTTTTCCTCCACTGAATTACTATCTGTTTTAATTGTTTTGTTATTTTAATTTCATCTATTTGGCTTAACTTAATTCATATTCTAGAATCTATTGAGTGTTATCTTGAGTCCTTGTGGATTGACCCCTTGAATATTACAGCGACTGCTTAGATACTTTAGGGTATTAGATTTGAGCATATCAGCGTGTTAATCTGATTAAACAAATCTGTAAAGGATTGTTTAAGTGATTCCTAATAAAAAAAAAGAGAGTTTTCTTGTTTGTTTTTGTGTTGCTTGCATTCTAATTATTTCATTTGACATGTCAATCTATTTGTTAAAACCTAATTTTTTTTGGTTATGGTGCATACATAGACTCAAAACAACGTCATTTTCACTACTTTAATATTTTTTTAAAATATTTGATAATATTGAATTTTAATTGAAAATTTTCTGAAAATAAAACAAACGAGGTTGTTTTGAGTCAATGTATGTACTATGGACAAAACTTCGTCGTTTTGAACTAATAAATTTTCATGTCAAACGCATAATAGCGATTTTATTCATCAAAACTTAACAGCTGACTAACATCATTTAAGTCAAAGTTGGTTTTCGCTAATGTATAGTAATTCATGTATAAAATTTGAAATTTATGACAGTTCGGGTTGGAAAATGCATTGTATCGTAATTTGGGTATGAAATTTTATTCTGTAAATTGTTCGGGTTGATTTTGGTCGTTTTCCAAAGAGTAGAGAGATGGAGCTTGTATTGGTCGCCCACTGGTGAAATGAGTTGACCACAGTGTTGAACTCCTTCCATGGGCCGAAGTGAAGCCCCGATCGAGGTATGGAAAAATGACCCATGGGATTGATATACCCCAGAGCTAGTCCACATGAACTCCCCTACAATAACTACAATATGATTTAAAGTAATCTATATATATATAATAGATAGATCATTTTTCTCTCCATTTAAGTTATCTAGGTCAGCAATTTTTTCTCATTTTTGTGGGACCCACACGAGATTGGAAACATAATGCAACATATAATGAGTGTGTTGAATAAAATATTAAGTAGTTGATTGCTTACAATGGTGACAGTTGAACATGACGTGGATTCATATCAACTAGTTGAATCGGCGACATGAGTGAGTTTTTATGACATATGACACGAGGTTGTTAAATAGAAGGAGAAGATTATGATTATTGTTTTCCTCTAAATTATTTGAATTCAATTATTAAGAGATTAATAAAAAATTTATATCAAAATTCATCATTTTTAGTTCTCTATAAATAAAGACTTGTTTCATTTGAATTGGACATAGAAAAAATCTATCTATTTTCTCAAATGGATCCCAACAATAATCCTTTTAATACCCAAAACTCTTATAATTACCTTTTTAACAACTCAAATCCCAATAATTTTCAATCTCAAAATCAATATTCCCAACCAACCCTAAAATATACAAAATTATGGGTTTTCACCAAATTTCTTTATGTCGTCACATATTCCAAACTATCATCCATATTGTGGATCGATGATGCCATATTCGTCTCAACCACACCCGTTTTTTTTTACTGCAATGGATAATGAAATTGTTTCGAATGTTAGAGCAACTGAATTTCCTGGGTTTTCTACACAAATGGCTCTTGGTGGTGTGAGCGGTGTTAATGAAGTCACTACAAATGCAGAGGATTCAATTCACACTCGTCGAAAAAGTCCCAAATGGACCACAGAGCAAAATTTGGTGCTACTGAGTGGATGAATTAAATATTGAACAAACAACGTTGTGGGAAGAAACAAAAAAGTGAAGCATATTGGGGTAAAATTGTTGACTACTGTAATGCGCATAGCTCATTTCATCCCCCGTGCGATGGAGCTTCTTGCATAAATCATTATAACTACATGAACTAAAAATTGGGCAAATGGATTGGCGCTTATGATAACGCTAAGCTTATGCACAAATCGGGTGGTCGGAGAATAATGTATTGGCAAAAGTGCATGAATTATATTCAAGTGCTACAAAAGACAATTCAATTTAATGTCAGAATTGCACGTTGTTCGTGATCAACCACGTTATGATAGTCAGATAGGAGAAAATATTGGTTATGGAAGCAGTGGATCTAAGAGATCCCGTGAAGGTGATCCAAGTGACTCAAATTCTGTAGGATCTATTTGCTCATCCAATGGGGAGGGATGCAGCTAAAAAAGGTAAAAAAAGAAGAAGGTAAGGGTGTTACTTTGGAAGTGGTAAATGAAGAATGGAAAGAGTTCAAACAATTTAAGGAGCTGGAGTTTAAACGATTAGACAAAATAACCAAGAGACAAGAGGAGGCAAACCAATTAATGAAAGAAAGAAATGAAGCTAAGAAGATGAAAATGTTTATGAAGCTAAGTGAAAAGGAGCATCTGGACGACCGGAGCAAAGAGCTATTGGAGAAGTTGAGCCACGATCTATTTGGAAATTAATTATCGTCAAGAGTCTGTTTGTATTATATCTCTTTCTACTTTGATAATGTGTGTGTCTTGTTCGCTTTAATAATGTGTAAAATTTCTCAATCCCCATTAATAATGTGTGTATGTTGTTCTGCTATAATAATGTATTTATGTCTCAATCCGCTTTAATAATGTGTGTTTGTCTTGTTCTGCTTTAATAATGTATGTATGTCTCAATCCGCTTTTATAATGTGTGTCTGTGTTATTCTGCTTTACTAATTACCAATTATATGATTTACCATACTGCTCATCATTAAAAAATATTCCATCAATTCAAACAAAACCAAAATTCTTCAAAAAAAAAATACGAATGCCATATGAACTAAACAATAATTACAAATACAAGATTACATTCTTTTTAAAAAATTGAGAAAATATATATCTTAAATATTAAAATGTCATACCAAAACCAAACATAAATACACAAAAACTATCTACAAAATATAACAAATATACAAAAACATAACCAGCATACATTATAAAAAACATCCGCGGTTCCATCCTAGTATAAACAGAAAAATGATTTCTTTGTTCATGCAATTAAATGAAAAAGAATTGTGATATATAATACTTTTTTTATTGAACAAGGTGACGTGAACAGTTGAAACGAGCCTAAACTTGAAAAGTTGAACACAAATAAGGTATTGAAAATGGAACTGATTAGTGATCATCGATTTCATTCCTTATGACCTGAGGTTGGTTGATTTGCAGGTGCACTAAGCTTGGAACATAAGAAGAGCACACAAGTGGGCGACAATATATGGGCGGAGTATCTCCAAAATTGTTACGTTTTGGAGCCTCTCCGATATTCACAGATTTGAAGTATCCATCTTGTCCAATAATGTTCGCTGTTTGGTTGCAACGGGTCTTAGTCAGTTGAAAATCGTCGTCTAGTTTGAAAACCACAGCAACTTTCTTCTCCTCGTGAATGAAGAAACTCCCAGCTAGAAGATGAACACGACAACAACCAGAGATCGATCTCAAAAACATGCTCCACGACACTGAACCAAGATCAATCTTATCCGCAACCCAAATCTCCAATGTGTGACTAAACTTCCAGCTTTGATGTAATACCGCGAGCTGCTCTTCTCTTACACAAGATAAAGACACAAAATTATATGTATCATCATAGGAGTGAAACAGCAGAGGCAGCGGCGGTCCAAATTTTTCCATTGTAAAATCAAAAGGGAGTAGCATCTCCCCTTTCATTCTTCCACCCACTCTTATTTTCTTTTTACCCAAAAAATAAGCATTTCCTTTCAAAGACACGCCGCGTTGACTAAAATCTATATCCCATTCTGGAGTGTAAAAAACCTTCCATAGATTTCATAACCAAAAACATGGGTTCTGCTATCTGAATCACCAAAAATCCTCAAGATTTTGTGATTACGGTGTTAGAGTACAATTTTGTGAAGTGATGGAGAAAGTGTTTAAGTGTTTGGAGGAGAGTAAGAGATTTTATGAAGAAAGCTTTTGATTATTCTTATTTTCTTTACTTGAGAATTTGTTACAAATGAGAGTGAAATGAGGTATTTATAGCCTCCACATATCTCAAATATTTTATTCTAAATCTAGATTACTCTACCATAATATCTAAATTATAATATTACAATTATCTAGATGATTCTATAAAAATATTTAGTTTAAGGAGGTGGAAGATTATTCTAGAAATCCTTAAGGAGGTGGAGGTGTAGATATTTCTAGAGAAAACTCTAGAATTTAGATTTGGGCCATCAATAATTATTGGATATTTAGCCCAATAATTTCATCGAGCAAACCCTATAATCCATCATAATGAACCCCAAAGCTGCTTTACCAAAAATTTGATTTTTCGATAGAGCGTTCCACTTTTTGCAAGTGGATCGCACTGCGTTCAGAGATGTTTATGGAACCCTAGAGAGTATATCCTCTACTAAATCTCTTGGAAGATCAGATATTGTTGTCATTCTTCCAATATAAAGGATCCTGAAGAGTAACATATGCTAATGATAAGAGAAAAAAAATATAAATGATGGTCAAAACAGGAACATGTGATAAGCTAGAATCGAACAATCTCGCATCTCGTTAGGACACAACATAGAGAACGCAGTAGAATCTGGACAACCAAAAGAAAGTTTAAACCCACATGACAAGAGACATAAGTCAAGCAAATCCAAACACGCAATCCAAGTTTGTAGGGGAAGAAAGTTTAAAACCCATATGACCAAAACAAATCTAAACAGGCAATTAGGGTTTATAGGGAGTCTGTGTTGCTGTATAAGAAGTAAATAGGTGTATGCACGAAGCTGAATTTGGGAAACTTTAAGCAAAGTATATATCTATTATATCAGCCAGAAAGAATAAAATCACCCAATCTAGGACAAAGCAGAAAATTTGTGTCGTTACCAAAGAAAGAAATTTAACAAAGAGTTGAAAATCCCCAGACGAAATGTGCAACGATCCACCCAGGAATCAAGCCAAAAAATAAAGCAACAATCAGTGAAATAAGCAAGCACAAGAAGGTGACAATGAGAAAGGGAAAAGGATGGAAAGGGAAGGATCGGGTGCCAGTATAGGCGAGGAGGAGATCTAAGAATCTACGGCAGATTAGAGTTTGGTAGGCATGTTAATTAGAGGCAAAGGTCTATGCACATGAAAAACATCGGACTCGGTCTTAAATATATATGTTTAAAAAATCAAGGTTTTCTGTATAAATTTGTATTGGATAAAGGTTTTTTTGGCCTTGTTCTAGACGGGTTCAGGTCAGTTCGAAAAGCCCTTTAAAAAATATTTTGATTAACATTTTAGTTAAGTCGAGAGATTTATATAAGAATTTATCTTAAATTGAGTTAAAAACCCTAAGTCTAGTGTTTATATTTACTTACTTTTATCTATGATATTTTATATGATTTATACATGTCAAAATTCAACATAATTAAATTTCTACATTTATATGTTGACTGTATAAGTTCCCCAGGATTTATAGCGATAAAGCGGAATCACCCTCTACTATTAAGCTCTTCATTGTACAATCCAAAAACTTAAAATATTTACCGTACACTCCAATCTATTAAATTCTAAATAATTATACCTATCTAATTAAATCAAAGATTACAACCGTTAACTGCGTTTAGACTGTAACGCGTTTAAACTTTAATTAAACCCTCTTATTCTTAATTAAGGGTTTAATTTGTTATCTATAGGTGAACAGTGGAAGCTTTAGAAGACATCGAAACAGATTAAAATATTGGTTCTAATACCTAATTAAATGTATTTTGATTTCATGTTTGATTTGATATTAGTTTAAACAATTTATTTGGTTTTAAACATTTGCTTTGAAATTAGGTTGGCTTTAATGAATATTAATAATTTTTTAAATTTCGATTGACTTGTTTCATAGATTTATTATTTTTCAACACAACTTATATGTTTTTTCCCGAAAGAAAAACCCAAAAAAATCTGGAAAAAGTCCTATAATCCTATTAAAACCGGACCGAACTTTGAAATATAGATACAAAATTTTTTCAGACCGGATTCGAATATACTAGGACTTTGCGGAATTTGGGCTGGCACAATTGACATGCCTAGGGTGTGATGGATCTGATTCTAATTGACATGCCTAAGGTTTCGTCGGATTCGAATATTCAAAATTTTTTCAGACCGGATTCTAATTTTATTTTTTTCATAACACATTATCAACACAAAATCCTAATGGATCTGAACTTTAAAGACAAAAGAAGAATAATCCGACGAAACCTTAATTACCTGAGTTAAGAATTATCTTTCGCCAAAATCCGTAGCAGTTCTTAAACGTCGAAACTCATTTACAGAGTTCCAATATTTATTAAGTAATAGCACATTTCTCCTCTCCACTTCCGCAGAGAAGCCTCCACGGCAAACTCCTTCACTTCTCCAATCATGAAACGTCATCTCAACCTTTCTACCACCTCTCTCTACCATTTCTTCTTGTCGTACAACAACAAGTGCTCCACCGTAGGTACCAGTTTTTTGCAAAGAAACCGGTAAGGGTTTTCTAAGCCAAAACTATCTCTTTTGACAAATTAAGGCTTCTTTTTCCAACTTCTGACATTATACTTTCCATTTGGCACTTCTATCTAGGTGTTCTAAATCTTTTGCATCTCTGATCAACTTCCAGATTTGCATATGAGGGATCTTGGTAAGAAAACCATATGATCAATCTCTATTTTCTAGTTGTGTTCCTTTCTTTAGCTTTTGTCTTAAACTTGATGAAATGTTGTGTCTAAGGTATATATTCATCAAGATCCGGAGCAAGGACTCATATATAGGTCGTCATCCTTGACCACAACTATTTCAAGCTTGACTTCTTTTTCTTTGATCCATATGTGAGAAGTTAAGGTAAGTACTTTCTTAATTAAACTTCTAAAACATCAAGGTCCTTTCATTTTGAATTTGACTTCTAACTTATTCCAAATTTTTACCGAGATTTTAGGAAGTGAAATATGAGTTTTTGAGTCAAGGTTGAGCTTTCACAACCGCTGGGCTAACTTTCAAAAGTGGATATCTTAGGTATAAGTTTCATCCGAGTGCTTATATGAATTTGTGTTTTGAGATAGCTTCCAATGCAATGAGAAACAAACGATCAAACTTTTCAGTTCGATGGAAGTGTTGAAGTTAGCTAGAGGGTACGATCACTTTAATGATGGATTATCAAGTGACTTAGAGAGATGTAAATATAGAGAGAACAGAGAATGAGATTGAAAGAGTTATACGAGCTATCTTTTACACAAAATATTTTTGGTACTTTCTTAAGAATTGAATGACTGTCATTTGTCTAAAAATCATATAAACTAAGCGGATATCCACGTTAAGTCGCAATAATTTTTAATATATTTTTTACTAAAAGCCAAAACCGGATATTGCTTTTCTTATAATAAAACTCAAATGAGCTGACGCCTCTGAATAACAAAACATTGCTTAACAAGACTCCAATTTAGCCAATATTAAATCTAGGATTCCATTTTCACCTAATTTTAGTCAACTAGCATTCAATATTACGGTATATATGTCACCTCATGTTTCAAACTACCCTAGTCATTAATCTCAAAGTTAACCAGTACTATAACAAAATTATGGTGGAGTTCATATGGAAGTTACTATAGGATATATATGTAAAGGATAGATTAGTAATTCAATTATCCTTAATGTCTCTACTGTATTCACTATAAATATTGTACATTATACATCTGATAAGATTGAGCCTCATTACATTTACATGGTATCAGAGCCACGATCTCTAAATACCTAAAAGGAGAAAAAAAAAAAAAAATTTCATTGTCGTCATGTCTTCTTCACCGGCATCATCCTCAGAGACCATTGCTATCTCTGAATCTTTGAATCTTCTTAATATCAACATGACAAATGTATCCAAACTCACATACTCTAACTTTCTCATGTGGAGTCGTTAGGTGCATGCGTTACTTGATGGCTATGACCTTGCAGGCTACATCGACGGCTCCATCGTCGCACCTTCTCCGACCATCACAACTAATGGCGCAACCTCTGTCAATCGTGAGTTCATTCAATGGAAACGACAAGATAAACTCATCTACAGTGGGCTTCTTGGTGCAATTTTAGTCAACATTCAACCCATACTCTCGACAACAACAACATCTGCTCAAATCTGGGAAACACTCTCCGAGACCTATGCAAAGCCAAGTCGCGGTCACATCTGGCAATTGCGACAACAAATCAAACAGTGGACTAAAGGAACTAAAACCATCAATGAGTATTTTCAAGGTCTAACGACTCGATTCGACCAACTAGCGTTACTTGGAAGGCCTTATGAACGTGAAGACCAAATTGATTTTATTCTTGAAGGGCTTCCCGATGACTACAAGCAAGTAGCAGATCAGATTGAGGGCAGAGATGTTGCACCCACTCTCACCGAAATCCATGAAAAACTGTTGAATCATGAAGTCAAGCTTCAATCGATGGCTGCTAGCCTATCTTCACTCCCTATCTCTGCTCATGTTGCTAATTATCGAGGTCCTACCAACAACAAATCGAACAACAACAACAATTATCGTAGCCAGCAGCGTACAAACAATAAGCATAATCACACCAGGCAACAACAGCATCATGTTTGACCTCGACAAGAGCAATATTCTCGTGGCTACCAAGGACGTTGTCAGATTTGTGGGTTTTTGGGCATAGCGCCCGCCGTTGCTCCCAGCTCCAGTCTTCCATTGCTGCTCCAAGCAACTACTCCATCCCGTCTACCGTGGCAACCTCGCCAGTGCGTCATCTTATAATCCCAACAATTGAATCCTCGATAGTGGAGCTACGCATCATCTCACGACAGATTTAAATAATCTCTCGATTCATCAATTGTATAATGGTGGGGAGGAAGTCACCATTGCCGATGGCTCAGGACTCTCAATCTCGCATTCTGGTTCATCAACTCTCTTTACCCCCTCTAAATCACTTGCGTTAACTGATATTCTTTATGTTCCCAATCTCCATAAGAACCTAATCTCTGTCTACCGTTTGTGCAACACTAACCAAGTCTCTGTGGAATTCTTTCCTGCTCATTTTCAAGTGAAGGATCTCAGCACGGGGGCCCGATTACTCCAAGGTAGAACTAAAGACGAGCTCTACGAGTGGCCAGTCTCATCGAACACCATTCAATCCCTCTTCGCGTCACCAACCCTAAAACATCTCTATCATCATGGTATTCAAGGCTAGGCCACCCATCTATTTCTGTTTTAAAAACCATTGTCTCCCATTTTTCATTACCTCTTTCTCATAATTCGCTACCACAAACTCCTTGTTCCCATTGCTTTATCAATAAAACACATAAACTTCCCTTTGCTTCAAACACTATTGTTTCCAATGAACCACTTCAATATATCTATACGGATGTTTGGACGTCTTCGATTGTCTCCGTTGATAACTACAAGTACTATCTTGTATTTGTCGAGCATTATACAAGATACACATGGTTGTATCCACTAAAACAAAAATCACAAGTTCATGACACGTTTGTGGCGTTTAAGGAACTCGTTGAGAAGCGTTTTAACAACAAAATCAGAGTCTTGTATTCTGATAATGGAGGAGAGTTTGTGGCGCTTCGACAATATCTTACAACGAATGGCATCTCTCACTTAACATCTTGTGAGACCCCGCCCCGGACGCTCCGACGTTCAGCAACAAGTGTCTCCCGGTCCAGCCTTCTTCCCGGCGGAACCTCTATAAGTTTTCATTTCTATCATAGTTTTTGCCATTACGAGGCTTAACTCTCTAATCCATTCTTTACTACAGCTGAAGTCTTTCTACCGTTGGCTTAGTTCCAACCAACACTTGTACCGATTGATCATCTTTGTCACTTCGACTTTAGATTAATCATTCACTCAGTCAAGTCATGCATTATGTTCGCTAACCACCTAGGCTTAACGAGTACATCTAACAACCTAGTTCTTTCGGTCAACTCCATAATGTCTAGCTTATTCAATAAGTTAGAACGTTTAACTTACCTTGGCCCATATGAGATGTTCACTCCCATTTGATCCGTCCATTGATCCGAACATTAACATGTTCGTTTCCTTATTCCCATCGTACATGATCCACGCTGGCTTGTGTACTTGATCGACCAATCCCTATCGTTACTCGGCCATACAACCAACCATCCCCACTGGCTAAATATTCGATAGAGATTGGGGATCATACGTTTCCCTTGGTTCACGGTGGCCATCCAATCCTTGGTTATTTGGTCCATCCGCCACCCAACGTTGATCCGATGATTATTTTCTATGATTCATCGTTGAACCGGTGTTGATTCCCTTCGTTGCCCTCAGACTTATCCTGGTTTGTCCTTGGTTCTTTGTTGATTGATCCTTGGATTCCTTGGGTTCATGTCGAGCCATCCTCAGACTCGTATCGTGATATCGCTTCCTTTGGTACCATCGCGTCTCTTGGTACCATCGTGTCTCTTGGGTACCTTCGCGTCTCTTGGCACCGTCGCGTGGTCTGTCCACGGTATCACCTTGTACTTACCATTACGTCCTCGGATCATCCACAGTATATCCTCGGAATCCCTGATTCCACGTTTGGATAATACTTGATCATCCTTGTTTCCATCCTCGGAGAATCCTTGGTTCATCCGCAGTCCACCCAAGGATCACCCTGGATCTCATTCTTGGATATTACTTGTTTATACCCGCGAACATCCACGGTGTATATACAAGTATTCGCTAGCACTTTCTGATTCTGTCCCCGCGTGCATCCTTCACTTCTTCTTCCGGATTCATCGATCCATCCTCGGATTCCTCGTGATGTATTCACGGATCCGTCGTGGTTTATCCCCAGATTCCTCAGGTTTTACCCACTGATCCCTCATGATCTACCCACAAAATCTTCATGGTTTAGCCACGAATTCGTGTTGGTTTATCCATGTATTTCTCCGGATTTACTTCGCGGATTCCTCAAGGTTTACCCACGGATTTCCTCGAGATTTACCCACGGATTTCTTAGGATTTATCTGCGGATTCTTCATCGATTTACCCACGGTTTCCTTTGGATTTACCCACGGATTCCTTAGGATTTATCTGCGGATTCCTTAGAATTTTACCCACGGATTCCTTTATGATTTATCCACGGTTTTCCTCGAGATTTACCCACGGATTCCTTAGGATTTATCCGCGGATTCTTAATGTATTCTCCTGGTTTATGTGGTTTTCCGCGTGTGTGTGTGTGTGTCCCTGCCTTTGGGTGCATATCCTCTTATAGGATCTGAACCGGTGCCATGCAAAGGTGCAACCATTCGTTCGCATCCTTTCGCTGGTAGCCATTCGTTGGCACCCGTTCGTTGGCACACGTTCATTGGCACACGTTCGTTGGCACACGTTCATTGGCACACGTTCGTTGGCACACGTTCATTGGCACACGTTCATTAGCACCAATAACCGCTCAGCTGCCCAACCGTCATACTCCCAACCAACTTGGTCGAGCTAGAATCAGCTGGTCTAGCTACCTTCAACTGGTTGAGCTAGCACACCAGCTATTGGAGCTATCTTCAGCTGGCCGAGCTAGTGTACCAGCTAGTGGAGCTACTTTGAGATGTCGAACAGCTTCCCGAGCTAGTAGCTAAGCTGCTTTGGCTCGTCCAAACTCTTCTTTTCCTCGTAACAAATTGCCCCTTGTCAAAACCGCGGGACGCGGGTGTTACACATCTCCTCCTCATACGCCCGAACACAATGGCATATCCGAACAAAAACATCGCCATATCGTTGAGACGGGCCTCACACTACTTCACCAAGCTTCCATGCCATCATCATATTGGATGTATGCGTTTTCAACCGACGTATATCTCATCAATCGGCAGCCAAACTTGGTAATTCAAAACATATCTCCTTATGCCAAGCTATTTCAGCAGCCACCGAATTATCTCAAGCTCAAAGTGTTCGGTTGCTTGTGTTTTCCATGGCTTCGTCCTTATAGACGTCATAAGCTCAAAACTCGCTCATCAGCCTGTGTGTTCATTGGCTATTCCCTTACTCAAAGTGCATACCTATGCCTTGATGTCACTTCTGGCCGAATTCACACTTCTCGTCATGTTCAATTCTCAGAAACACAATTTTTTTTTCCGATCCTTTTGAAAAAAATTTCCTAGCCAAACAACCCACCGTCACAAATTCCCGTTTACTCACCACATACCTCTGTTCCGATGATGACTTGTACCGGCTCCCTCACTGCGTTCCTCGAGCTTAGATCCTCACCTGCCGTTGTCGTCAGCTTCACTGTTGTCGTCATCGATGCCAGAACAAGAAGCCTCATCGGCTTCAAGTTTGCAATTGGGCTCTCAAGATTCACTGAGCCATAATTCCACAGGTGTTGCATAGGCCCAAACAGAAGACATCCTCAGCCCAAATACCAGTCCCAACCCATTAACCAATCCAAACCCAAATACACATACCAGCCCCCACACAAGTCAAACCCAACCCAACAACGTATCCCCATCGTCTTCCTCTTCGACACCGGAATTACCATAGCCCAGTTCCAATCCTCAACCTTCACCTCCGATACTGGCACCACCTCCCACAAACACTCATCCCATGCATACTCGTTCCAAAAATCAGATTACCAAACCTACAAATAAACTAACTATCCTAGCCAAAACCACCAATTCCAATCCGATTATTCCAAAAACGGTGAACCAGGCTTTGCAAGATGAAAAGTGGAGAGCGGCCATGTCTGAAGAGATGAATGCTCAAATCAGGAATCATACGTTTGAATTGGTCCCTCCCCATCCAGCACAAAATGTCATCGGTACAAAATGGATTTTCACATTAAAATATTCTTCTAATTGGACACTTGACAGGTACAAAGCGAGGTTGGTGGCTCGTGGATTCAATCAGCAATATGGCTTGGACTACTCCGAGACGTTCAGTCACCATTCAGATTGTTCTACAATTGGCGGTTTCTTACTCTTGGAATATCAAATAGCTTGACGTTAATAATGCTTTTCTTCAAGGTACACTAGCCGAAGAAGTCTATGTCTCTCAACCGCCTAGATTTGTAGACGCAGATTTTCCTCACCATGTGTGTCGTCTCAAGAAAGCATTGTACGAACTCAAACAGGCACCCCGAGCATGGTATCATGAATTGAAAGGTTTCCTATGCTCGATCGGGTTTCTCAATTCGTTGGCTGATACATCCATTTTTATCTACTTCGAAGGTCCACACATCGTCTACATTTTGGTTTATGTAGATGATATAATAGTGACTGGATCCAGTGATGTGTTGCTGCAATGATTCATTGATGCTCTATCACACCGGTTTTCTCTAAAAGATCCGACGGATTTGACATATTTTTTAGGAATCGAAGCAACGCGTACATCGAATGGGTTACATCTGATGCAGCGAAAGTACATTGTGGACTTGTTAACTAAAACGCACATGCTAGATGCCAAACCAGTCACCACGCCCATGGCACCTACTCCCAAGTTATCTCTCACTTCGGGCAATCAACTTGATGATCCAAAAGAATACCGAACCGTAATCAGTAGTTTGCAATACTTATCATTTACCCGTCCTGATATTGCATATGTGGTCAATCGTCTCTCTCGGTTTATGCATCGCCTAACGAATCATCATTGGCAAGCGGTGAAACGTATACTTTGATATCTTGCTGGCACTGTTTCTCACGGTATTCTTCTCCAGCCTAAATCTGCTTTGTCTTTACATGCATTTTCTGATGCGGACTGGGCTGGTGATAGTGATGATTTTGTCTCCACAAATGCCTATGTTTTGTATCTCGGTGCAACACCTATTGCATGGTCATCCAAAAAGCAAACCGGTGTAGCTCGTTCTTCAACAGAGGCCGAATATAGGGCTGTTGGAAACACAACATCTGAAATTCGATGGGTCTGCTCCCTTCTCTCTGAACTTGGTGTCGGTTTACCTACTTCACCAGTAATCTACTGTGACAATGTGGGTGCTACATATCTCTCCGCCAATCCGATATTCCATTCACGAATGAATCATCTAGCATTGGACTATCACTTCATACGAGACAATGTTCAGTCTGGTGCTTGCGGGTTTCTCATGTCTCAACAAAGGATCAACTCGCGGATGCGCTCACAAAACCATTATTAAGACAACGGTTCCTTGAACTGTTTCGCAAGATTAGAGTTACTCATCTACCTCCATCTTGAGGGGGCGTATAGGATATATATGTAAAAGATAGATTAGTAATTCAATTATCCCTAATGTCTCTACTGTATTCACTAAAAATATTGTACATTATACATCTAATAAGATTGAGCCTCATTACATTTACAGTTACCGCGATTTTAATTCATTAGGTGACATTGGAAAAATATTGTGTAAGCCCAAACACAAAGGTGGAATAGACTTTCGATCTTTGGAAATTTTTAATATGGCTTAACTGGCTAAACAATACTGAAGATTATATAAAATCCTCGATTTTTTTGGTAGCAAGTGTTAAGAGGTTGATAATTTGAGATCTTCATCCGTTGCAGGCAAAGAAACTCTACATTTCATCTTTCGGATGGAAAATAATATTTTCTTAGTGAAAGAGATTTTGGATAAAGGCTCGCTAAAAGGTTTGGGTTCTGTTTTTTCTATTCGGTCTGGTGTGAACTCAACCTCTCTTTTCATCTATTTTTCGACATTTTCTTTCGTTACTCTCCACGTCTCACCATGTGATATTTTTCTCTGTTATTATTTTTTATTTTTCTGACTCGAACGTCGAGAGCTGTTGGAAAACACCCTCAATCTTGTTTTCCCGGTTCTAACGTATTTGGTGTGACGCAAGAAACCTAGCCCCCATTGGACAACTCAGCAAAATCTTCAAATATACTAAAGTTGCATAACCGTAAATTGTAATTTAAGTAATTTAAATTGTTATATTGTTCATACCTCTTCATCAAGATGGAGATCTTTATGGAAGATAAGAGTATGGAGGTTAGTGAACAATTGTTTCATTTTAGTGGTTTTATTCATGCACTAAAACAATCTTGGCGTGCAATCTCCTTCATTCTTAGCACCTTTTTCCACTATTCCTAACCGGATCTACCTTATCTCTAACTCAGGAGATAGATCTCTTCCTCCAACAACCATCGAGAAGCTCCTCCTCTTATTCAATCGTGAAACGCATTCTCCTCTCATCTCAGCCTTATTACCACCTATCCACCATTTCTTTTTTTCCATAAAACCACAAGAGATCCACCATAGGTAGCGGTTACTTTTCATTTGAACCTCTTACATCTCTTATCAAATTCCAAATTTGCATGTGAAGGATCAATCTCTAGTTTATATCTTTCTTAAGCTTTTATCTAAATTTGATATTAAAATGTTGTATCTAACAACCTGAGGTAAGGATTTCAATTTAGATACAACAGTCCTCAACCACTCCTCATCCATGTTTTATTCTTTTGTCCTTTGATTCACGCGTTAGAGTTTATGGTAAAAACCTTAAACTCGTAAAACTTCAAGGGCCTTTCATTTTCAACTTCAGTGCTAACTTATTCCAATTTTGACTTAAGACTTTAGGAGTTGATACGTGAGTTTGAGAGTCAAGGCTCAAACTCCTCAAACCTTCTAGGCCAAACTCTCAAAGGCGAATATCTTAGGTATATGTTTCATGCTAGTGTTGTACTAATAGAACTTAGTAGGCATGAGATTATTATCCGCTATCCGCGGAAATCCGAATCCGGATCCTGGATTCGATCCGAAAAACCGGATATTCGACCAAGGCGAATACGGATCTGGATAGTGAATTTTAATCCGACGGATCCGAATACGGATACGGATAATAGAAAAATTTGATCCGGATAATAGAAAAATTTGATCCGGATAATAGAAAAATTTGATCCGGATAACATATATCCGGCTTTTTTTTTGCAAATCTAACTCTATTATTTAATATAAATCGACTTGCACTTCTTAAAATTGGACTAAATATCCGGCCCAACATAGTTTTTTTCTCTCATCTTTCTCAAATATCATATTTTTCCTAAACAAATACGGATACGGATATCCGGTTTTTGCGGATATTCGGAACCCGGATATCCGGATTTTCGGATACGGATCCGCCGGATACGGATACGGATCCGGATATCCCAAAAACCCCGGATATCTGGATCCGCTCAGGCCTATAACTTAGTATAAGAGATGGATCCACATTACCATAAAGAGAGGCAATTACGGCAATTACCACCATCAAATTTTTTGAAACTAATTTTATTTTATAAAACTTTTTAGTTATGCCCCTATTAATATATTATTTAATGCTCCCATTATTTTGTTTTCATACATAAGTTTCTATGCACAGAAGTTTTAACTTTTGTGTTCTATAATATTAAAATTGAAAAATCCAATTCATCCAAAAACAAGACAAAAGCCCAATTTGTTTTTGTTAATTTTATTAACACTACCTAGTGAATATGCACACCATTGGCGGACCCATGTTGGAGGAAGGGGGTCAGTTATATATTTCATGTTGCTTCCCTGACAATGAAGGTATTTGTAGCTAACTTGGTCAAAATATTTAAATTTGACCCCATGTGCCCTACTAACCACAGTTCTGAAACTTCATCTTCTCCTTATAAATTTTCATGTTTTTTTCAATTTTAGTATTTTTTAGTTAGGCCATAATAGTTTAACTTATAGTTAGATTCTTTAGTATTTCATGTATTTTTTTCATGACGTTTTTTATCTATTTTTTTTTCTTCTATTATAGTTGGTTTATAATGATATCATTTGTAAATAATTAATTAATAAAAAAGTATGGAAATGTCTCAAAAAATAATTATAAAAAACTTATATAGGATTTTTTTCAAAATATCTAAGTTATATAAACTATAAAAAAATTTGTGATTTTTTCGTCATAGTTATAACCCTGGTAAAAAAAATCCTAGGTCCGCCACTTATGCACACACACATTTTAATTTTAACCAAGCTTGTGAATCCACAACCTTTGCCTAATTACCTCATCCATGACAGATAATAAGTTACTATTTCAATATTTTCCTGTTTTTTTTGCACAAACTTCTTTATTTCTGTTACCAACCAAGATATTAGTTTCGATTTTCTTGTGATTTCAATCTATCTCTTAGTAACTTATCTACTTGTAATGAAATAGAGGTCTAAAAATGATTTCTATTAGCTTGAATAAACTACACACCAAGATTTTTAGTGATTTTGAGAGATTGAATGTTCACAAAACACTAAGTAAGGAAGCAACACAGAATTGTTTTTTAAAAGTTTAACAGAGATGTAAAACAGAGCTCAAAATATATAGGTCCAGTGCATACATTGATCCAAAACACAAATGTATCTCGACCCAAAGTAAAACAATCTTTCATGCTCATAATCAATGGCATATATAAGGTAGTCAAAATAGATATGTTATAATACTAATACCTAATATGGATCCATGAGTCAAATAAATTAACTGTTAGATCAATCAGAGATGCCACTTGCTATGTTTAAAAATTTTATATGTGATGCTCTAACATGGTTGGACTTTTTTTTAGTGTAATCCGTTATTTATGATAGAAAAGACGTATCCGCTAAAAATATGATTGTCGTTTGTCTCCTCCGTACTCTCGAATTAGAAAGATGTTTAAACATATCCACACTAAATACATTGTGACGAAAGATCTGCATATATCTGCATTAAATGCATTCTGATGAGGTGTCGCTGCACTGAATGCATTGACAATGTAGGTGAAATAAAACTCTAGTTGTTGTAAGTCTTAAGAGGACTTTAATCAAACTTTTCCAACTCAAATATTTATATGATTAAAGTTATTAAATTACCAACTTCTGCTCATGAATGTCAACTTGTGCTCATCTTAACATCAGTTTGATTAATTTTGACTATATATTCTATATTAAGATTTTTAATTTAAAATAGAAAAATTACTGTTGATTTTATAGGATGTAGGGTGACACATTCGCACTGTTAAAATTTAAAAACATAAGTTCGTTACTAGCGAATTAACAGTGTTGTCATATGCCTTCATTTCACTGGGTTGTACAGGTTCATATTCTTTAAATGAGTGAAATAAATTTTTTCTTTGGAAATAATATAATAAAACAGAATACTAGAATACTGACATTAGGGGTTTGGGCTTTGGCTTTATATAATTAGTTTAATAAATAAATAAATAAATATCTATATATATATATATATATATATATATATCAATGTCTTTTTACCATTGCTTAAATTGTTTAAATTTATTGCTTAACATAAATTCTCCAAATATGCTTGGAGAGGATTTTTTTCTTTTTAGTGTGAGTAAATGCATTTTAATAGTAATACCTCAAATAGATCTATTTGTCCGATCTACTGTTGGATCAATTTGCCATGTCACTTTTTTTTGTTTCATAAGATTATATCGCGTTGCTCTGATATAGTATGAATTTAATTTTTAGCACAATGCGTTAGTTTTGGTAGTCTAGACGTACCCACTAAAATTACAACTGTTTGGTAGTCCCCTCGTATTCTCGCATCAAATAGTTGCCTGGACATATCTGCACTCAGTGCATTTTGAAGAGATTTTTGAACTCATATATAATTAAAATTTGGTATGTGAATTGACTTGTCAATTTGTTCAAACGCTTTATAGAGAACTATATAAATTACGTATTCTTGTTTCTATAACGTTACATGTAATCTCTTTATCAAGCATATCAGTCAAAATTTAGGGATGTATGATTTCTACTTTACAAATACTCATATGATTCAACGAAGAGAGGACACCAATAGCTAAAGTTAGTTAAATCCAAGTTGTTCTTCAATGTGACATGGGTTGACTTATACAAGGAGTGGTCTACTATACACATAGAAGATCTAAATCAATAAATGTACCTCAATACAAAGAGAAAAACAATCAGCCATATGCTCCTAATCAGTGGCATATGAAAAGTAGTCATAATGTATGGGTTTTTATAGTAATACCTTATATGGATCCATGAGTCGGATCTACTGGTTGATCGATCCACCATGCCACTTGCTTTGTTTGGTAAGATTATGTCATAACGCTCTGACGTGGTAAAAAAATTCTTTGTAGCAAGAAGTTATAGTTATGGTAGACATAGAAACACAATTGTCTGGCTACCTCCTTTGTATTCTCGCATTAGAAAGATGGCTGGACATATCCGCATTGAATGCACTTTGACGAGATTTTCGTGTTTTCATATATTTAAATTTTCCACTTCTAACAATATACTTTTCATTTGGGACTTTTAGTCAAGGGTTCTAAACCTCTAATATCTCTTATCAACTTCCTAATTTGCATGTGTGAAGGATATATCAATCCCTAGTTTAGTATCTTTCTTAAGCTTTTGATATTAAAATATTGTGTCTAACAACCTGAGGTAAGTATTTTAATTTAGATACAGCAGTCCTCAACCACTCCATATCCATGCTTTACTACTTTTCTGTTGATTCACGCGTTAGAATTGAAGATAAAGATTTTAAAATCTTAAAACTTTAAGGGCCTTTCATTTTTAACTTGAGTACTAACTTATTTTTAACTAAGATTTTAGGAGGTGATATGTGAGTTTGTGAGTCAAGGCTTAAACCCTCTAGGCGAAACTCTCAAAGTTGAATATCTTAGGATGTTTCATCCTAGAGTTATCATAGAACTTAGTATCAGGAACGGACTCACATTACCATAAAAAAAGGGCAGTTGCTGCCATTAAATTTTTTGAAACTAATGTTATAAGACTTTTTAGTTATGTCCCCATTAATATATTATTTAACAACCCTATTATTTTATTTTATTTTATACACAAATTTGTATACACGCAAGTTTTAACTTTTGTTGTTGTAAAATATTAAAATTAAAAAATCCAATTCATCCAAAAATAAGACAAAAGACCAATTTGTTTTTGTTTATTTGTTAACATTATAAGCCCATATTTCCATGGCACTACGTTAGAGTTTTGTTTGTTGACGAAACTATCGTCCCGGATTATATTATTTTTACATCCGCCATTGCTTAGCACAGGTTTTGCTTGCGTTATTATTTTAAGTAACGAGTGAATATACCGTTTATCTAGAAATTACCTAAACGCCGATGATTTTTGGTTCATTCGGTTGGGTCTCTGACTCTCTCAGTCAGAATGTCAGATACCACCATGAATGTACTAACTTATATAGTCATATATATCCCAAATTCACATTGCATGGGATTTCAGCTGCTTGTGTTACATAAATCCTGAATATTGTGCATTTTCAAAAATATTTTTTAAATTATTTATTTTTGCCTAATCGTTTCCACTATGTACTGGTGTTGATACGAGATTCTCATCAAATTGTTCATGTTTGATCAATTGTTTGTATAATTGCTTATATATCATCAGTTTTCTAGTTTTATAAATCTCTTTTTTTTCATTTTTTTAAATATTATATTAAAATCAACCCAAATGGATATGGTAGTGGGCTTTAGAGAAGGTATACGGGTTACCAAATAGAAAAAGGAAAACTGGTCATAGTTCCGGGGAACGTCGGCTTATTCATACATGGAGTATATCAATATGTTGAATTCATACATGAAGTATATGCTCGTGCTAAAACATACAATAACTAAACGATAATTTGAATATCAGACATAAACTTAACATTTTGTGCTAAATCATACAAAATCACTAACACCGTCAGTCAACCGTTAATTCATGCTGACGTGACAAATACGTGGCGTACACATGGCAAATACGTGGCGTACACGTGGCAAAAACGTGTAAAAAAAAATTCCAAAAAAAAATTAAAGTTTTAGCATTTTAAGGGATTTAAACCCCTTACCTCGGGGACAAATATGAGATACATAACCAACTGAACCAAACTGTTTTATCGATAAAGTCTTACATGCATATAAGTATATATAGTTTAAACAATCCAAAAGCTTTAATCAATTTTAAAACGCAAAAATAGTAAAATGCCCAAATCCAAACCGAAAACCAGATCCGAACCCAAAATTTAAAAATATTTTAGTTCCTTTTAGGTATATTAATGTAAAAATATTAGATTTTTTTTTTGTATTTTCGAATAGGAGAGCTCGGATACAAAAATTTTCAATTTTTAAATATTTGAGTAAACTCGAATCCCACCCGAATATACCCGAATAGGTTCTATAGGCGTAAACTCGAAAATCCAAAAAATCCGAACCAAACCAGAATGGGTACCCGAACGCCCTACCCTAAGTAAATAATATTTAAATTTTTAAAATTCTAAACTAATATCCATTAAATTATAATAGTAAATAGTATTTAAAATTTTAAAATTCTTAACTAATATCCATTAAAATATAATAGTAATTATAATAGTAAATTTTAAATACAACTTGTTTTAGAAACCCGAATACTTATTCGGGTTCGGGTTCGGATCGGGTTTGAATTCGGATTTTCAGTTTTTGAGTTTAGGACCCGTTCGGGTATTTTTAAATTTCGAGTTTGATCGGGTTTTTGGTTTGGGTTCGGGTTTGGTCCTCGGGTTCGGGTATTTTACTATTTTTGCGTTTTTAAAATTGATTAAAACTTTTGGATTGTTTAAACTATATATATTTATGTGCATTTAAGACTTTACTGATAAAACAACTTGATTTAGTTGGTTATGTATCTCATATTTGTCCACGAAGTAAGATGTTTGAATATTTTAAAATGCTAAAACTTTAATTATTTTTTTTAGATTTTTTTTTTTGAAGTTTTTTTTGACACGTTTTTGCTACGTGTACTCCATGTTTTTGCCACGTGGACGCCACGTTTTTGCCACGTGGACGCCACGTTTTTGCCACATCAGCATGAATTAACGGTTGACTAACGGTGTTAGTGATTTTGTATGTTTTAGCACAAAATGTTAAGTTTATGTCTGATATTCAAATTATCGTTTAGTTATTGTATGTTTTAGCACGAGCATATACTTCATGTATGAATTCAACATATTGATATACTCCATGTATGAATAAACCGACTTTCCATAGTTCTGGAGAACGAGATCTAAAAGTTGACGGTAACCGAAGACAAGAGATCCCACCTACGAGCCGATGATTACAAAAAGGACTGCTTTGTGCCTTGTTTTCGACTTCAAACTCGTTGGCCGGAGTAACCGGATCCCACCGCTGAGCCAAACCGATTACAAAACTAAATCCGCAACACTTCTTCTGGCACAGATCAATCCCAAGATAATAGATTCTACTCTCTAATCCTCCCCTACCTAGAAAAAGAGAGATAGAAAACACAAACGAGCACTCATCTCCAAAACTAAGGCCAACGAATCTCTTCCAAGACATGCCTAACTTCAATTCGGTTAGGCGAATGCCGGTAACGGCGGCTGAGAGGATTGCTAGCTAAAGTCAAGCCTTAACCATCGAGATCCGAAAGGATCTATCGTTAATCGCCAAACGAACCGTGGAGACCAACCAACCGACTTCCGCCACAGATCAGAACTACAATCCCAGCAAGACGAGCCGCGAGCACCTCGAGCCCGGTTCGACCAGCTTCCTCGATCAGTGCCAACCCGGCTTGGAAGCATCACCAATTTGCCGTAAAAAAATGGCCACCAATATGCATCGGGTGGTGGGAGCACCATATCTCTTCACGACCGGAGAAGAAGAGCCGCCTTCCACCATTGCCCTGTTCTTCCCCTCACCGACGATGAAGCTTTGCAAGTAAAAAGGAAAGAATGGAAAGCGGCGTAAAAACTTAGATATAGAGTTTTGAGGAGAGAGAAGAGAGAGGGGGAACAATTTGCCTTTTTTTCATGGTTCTTTTTCATATATTTTATTAATTTAATTTTTTTGTAAATTTTGTAAATATATTCTAATATTTATTCTCATTAAAATTTTCAATTAAAAGTTTTTAAAATACCATAAAAATTATATAGTGTATCCAAATTATTATTATTTTTATATAAAAACATAAGTTTGTTAGTTTTTTATTTTAAAAAAGGAATTAATCATTACTACATACCATATTTTTACACACCAAATATGATTCCATTCCAATCTTTTTGAGGTTATAACTTATAGTAAAAAAGAAGAAGAAGAAGGTTTCTGTCTCCTTAGCCCATTCTTAAGAAGTAAATCAATGCCCTTTGGGGCTATGGGGACTTTAGATATGAGATGATTATTATATTATTAATGTTGAAGTAGTTCATTAGGTAGGCTCTTATATGGACCGGTCAAAGCTTCCACGCTCGGAGACCGCCGCGTCTTCCAAGGCATTGAATTTCCCTCCTCCACGCCTTCTAGGTGCTTTCGCCTCAATATAAACCTCATCCCTGACGTCACATCCTCTAGAACAGCACGTGTTTGTCGCCGACACGACGAATAACATTTTGGTCAAACCAGCAAAGCACTTTTTTGATAGTTTCAGAACTAAACAAGGCTAAAAATTGGTCAAACGCATGGCAACGAATCTCAGGCGTTTTTTCGTTTCTTTACTTTTGACTTTTTTTTTTAATTTTATTTACCTTTTTGAAATCTTCCCCGGCAAGGCAAGAAATAAGGACTTTGAAGAAGCTTAAGTATAATATACATATAAGAAGTCCCCTATTACGCAGATACCAAATAGAGAAAGAGAAAAAAAAAAAAAGAAGACGTTGTCATTGCTGTCTAAATTTTGACAGAGTTAGTTAACGTAGATACATTATGCGAGAGGGAGATGAGAAACAGAGCCGGGCTCTGGACTTCAATCGACTCGAGGTTTTGTCATTACTTGGTCGTGGAGCTAAAGGAGTTGTGTTCTTGGTAAAAGACGACGAAGCTAAATTGCTTGCTTTGAAAGTTATACTTAGGGAAGCCATCGAGAAGAAGAATAAGAAGAAGGCCACAGAGATTCAAGATGAGTATAAGCGTGTGAGTTTCGAGCAAGGAGTATTAAGCAGTTTCGATCATCCTCTCTTTCCTTCTCTCCACGGCGTATTAGCTACCGATAAAGTCATCGGTTATGCTATCGATTATTGTCCCGGTCGAGATCTCAATTCTTTGAGGAAAATGCAATCGGAAAATATGTTTTCCGACGAGATTATAAGGTAATTTTTTTTTATTAGACCGAGATCTTTCATTGTCAAGAATGCTCTGTTTTTTTTCCAAGAATGCTCTGTTTTACCGACATCGGGGACTAGTCTGAGTTTTGACCTAAGATCTTCCAACAATGTGATTGATTCTGTTTTTGATTTCTTCATTTTACTGTCTTGATTTCAGGTTTTATGCGGCGGAGCTTGTGCTAGCTCTTGAGTATTTACATAATAAAGGAATCGTTTACAGAGATTTGAAGCCAGACAATGTAATGATCCAAGAAAATGGACATTTAATGCTAATTGATTTCGATCTGTCCACAAATCTTGCTCCAAGAACACCACAACCGTCGCCGTCACTCTCTAAACCATCATCGGCGACGAGGAGAAAGAGTCTCTTCCGCTTCTCCAGTTTCTGTAACTCAGGAATCTCGCCGGAAGAAGATTCAACTTCGGTGTGCTCATCATCGTCTACATTGGCCGTGTCTGATTCTTCAGGAGAAAAGTCAAATTCTTTCGTCGGAACAGAGGAATACGTAGCGCCGGAGGTTATCACCGGCGACGGTCATGATTTCGCCGTTGACTGGTGGTCGCTAGGTGTGGTTCTATACGAGATGTTGTACGGAACGACACCGTTTAGAGGATTGAACCGGAAAGAGACATTTTACAGGATTTTATCAAAACCGCCAAATCTGATTGGTGAAACCACGTCGTTGCGTGATCTTATTAGAGGATTGTTGGAGAAAGATCCTAGCCGTAGGATCAACGTTGAGGAAATCAAACGTCACGATTTCTTCAAAGGGGTAGATTGGGCAAAGGTGATACTGGTTTCTAGACCGCCGTATATTCCGCCAGCGGACGACGGTGGTAATAAGGACAAAGATGTAAATACGAAACTGGACGTGGAGAATATTGTCCAAGAGATTTTTGCTGCAAGAGAAGAACGTGAGAAACAGAGTGGTGATAATAATAATAATAAAAGTGAAAAAAGTGGGGAATGGGTTAAGGGGTTGACTAATAATAATTATGATTTGGAAAATGATAACAATTTTTTGGTATTTTAATTCAATTTATTTTGTTCATTTTCTCTTAAACAGACGAGAAGTTTTAGTTTTAGTTTTAGGGTATGGCTAACAAGCTGCTACATGTAATTTTAGTGTATAGGGTATGGCTAATATATCTCTAAAATTTTTGGTATCAATATGTTTATATAATTAAATAATAAAATTACCAACATCTATTTAATATCAGCTTTATCTTAACAACACTTTGATTGGAAATAGACTATATTGTCTTTACAAATACTCATATGACTTTAGAAATACTCATATGACTCAATTAGGAGAAAGGAATGGCCCAGTGCACACGTAACAGATCATAAACACAAATGTATCTCGATCCAAAGTAAATCAATCTTTCATGCTCATAATCAATGGCATATATAAGGTAGTCAAAATGAATATGTTTTTATACTAATAAACTGTTAGACCAGAGATGCCACTTGGTATGCTTGAAAATTGTATATTACGACGCTCTCTCATGGTTGGACTTTTTTTTAAATGTAATTTTTTATTTATGGTAGAAGAGACGTATCCGCTAAAAATATGATTGTCTATTTGCCTTCTTTGTACTCTCGCATTAGAAAGATGCTTAAACATATCCGCACTAAATACACTCTGATGTAATTTTTGTGTTTGCATATATCCGCATTAAATGCACTTAGACAAGATGTCGCTACATGTAATCTCTCTATCAAGCATATCAGTCAAAATTTAGAGATGTATGAGTTCTACTCTACAAATGCTCATATGATTCAACGAAGAGAAGACACCAATACCTAAAGATAGTTATTTCCAAGTTGTTCTTCAATGTGACATGGGTTGACTTATACTCTACAAGCATATCAGTCAAAATTTAGGGATGTATGAGTTCAACTCAACAAATGCTCATATGATTCACCAAAGAGAAGACACCAATAGCTAAAGTTAGTTAAATCCAAGTTGTTTTTCAATGTGACATGGGTTGACTTATAGGGGGGAGTGGTATAGTACACACATAGAAGATCCAAAACAATAAATGTACCTCAAAATAATATGCTCAAAATAGTATTGTTGGATCAATGGCATATGTAAAGTAGTCATAATGTATAGAGTTTTTATAGTAATATCTTAAATGGATCCATGAGTCAGATCTACTGTTGGATTGATCCACCATGTCACTTGCATTGTTTGGTAAGATTATGTCACCATGATCTCACATGGTAGAAATTTTCTTTTTAGCGAGAAGTTATAGTTATGGGAGACATAGAAACACGGTTTTCGGGCTACATCCTTTGTATTCTCGCACTGGAAAGATGGTTGGACATATCTGCATTGAATGCACCTTGACGAGGTTTTCGCGTTCCCATATGTTTAGTTTTGGCATGCGAATTAACTTGTCAATTGTTATATGCCTCCCAAAACGTTATGTAAATTACATGGTTTAGCTATCTAGTATATCAGTTAAAATTTTAAATATGTACGATCGAGGTCTACGTACCCTATAAATGCTCATATTATTCAATAAAAAATACACACCAATAGCTTAAGCGCCCAAGACCTTAGAAAACTTCACACATGTACTAATGATAAGAAAAAGGTTGTGTATGTATTTCCTCTTTCTTTGTTTGGCATATTTCGGTTCTGAATATAAGAGGGAAAGAAATGGTAGATACATGAACCTTTCAGACGATTGATATCCAATGACCAATATCACTTTTTAAAAGTTAAGTTTTTCTCATTTGCCGCAGGCTTTAGAATATTCCTATAATTGAAACTTCGATATCATTTAGTAATGGCACCATCAGTTCCATGTCTTTGTTAATAATTTTCAATACAAGAATATAAATAACGAAATAAAGTTTGTTTCTTGTATTCCATTGCCACGAGGACTTCAGATTACTATATATAATTAAGAAAATGCACAATTAACAAAAGAACAAAAAAAGTATAATAACGGAAGAAAAATATAATTCACAAATGTTTGTTATTTATTTTCATTAATTCGTAGATGTTAAATGGGTCAATTTAATAATTTATGTATTATAACGGAAGAAAAAAATAATTCACAAAATTTTTTGGACACCCAATAAATTCGTGTATTTTTGTAAAATAGATAAATAGTTGGCATATTTTTTTTAATGAAATTTTCTTATTTCTTACAAGTTGAAATTTTTATCAAGTTTTAACATTAGTGAAATGATTACTAACTACGATTACAAAAAAATACACATGTTCTAACCAAGCTGTGGTGGCTAGTAGCTTTCGTTTCAAGTATAACGTGTAGGCTAAAAATCGATTCTCTTCAAAAGTATCATAGGAAAAATCTTACATTTTGCAACTTAACCAACCGTAAAGACAGTGACAAAAATCCAGATTTCTATAGACTTCGGAAATCGGGGATTAGTTTGAGATTTGGCGTTGGATTCCTCCTGTTAAAGAAAACAAATGTACTACACATGTTCTTATTTTATTTTTTTGGCTTTTTGGTCACCCTTTATGGTATGGTGTGAGTAGAACTCCAACGTACGAGGTGTCAGTACATAGGACTAAACCACGTAGTTATAATGAGACCTCGGTGAATACATGTTCTTTATTTAAATCAAAATTTACTAGGTCAAAGTTTTTTGGCAAAGCCCTTGAGCATGGTGGCAAAAATTTGCAAATATTTGCAACCGTCCATTTAAAACAAACCAAATTTGAAAGTCAGTGGACACTTGTGAAATAGGTCAATAAATAGTTGTTGCTTTACCGTTTCTTCTCTAAATTCACATCTCTCACGCAGTTCTTTCTCAGTTCTTTATAAACCAAGAAGCAACCTACAATCGGTAATTAAACGGTTAAACCAAACACAAACACAAAAATATATATTCATTCATAGTTTATTCTAAGAGAAGGAAGAGATCGATCGATGCAGATTGAGATGGAAGAGAAGTTTGAAGATTGGAGAGGTAAAGAGGCAATTTTTGGCAAACATGGTGGGATTATAGCTGCTTTTATTGCTTGTGGTAACTTTCTAAAACTCAAAAAAAAAAACCTTATAAAGTCACTAATATCATTAGATATTGATAATGAGTTTGGTGTGGTCTAATGTATAGTTGTAGAGACAATGGAGAATATGGTGTTCTTAGCATATTCAACCAACTTCATGATGTACTTTACGAAATCAATGCATTACTCATCAGCCAAAGCAGCAACCATGGTGACTAATTTCATAGGATCATCGTTTTTGCTCACTATCTTTGGTGGTTTTGTCTCGGACTCTTTCCCCACTCGATATACTACTTTCGTCCTCTTCTGTTCCATTGGACTCTTGGTCATTAATAAACTCTATTAAATCATATTTAATTATGACATCTTTGGAGTGCTAGAAGATATTAGAGACCTTTCTTTTTGTTTTTCTTCTATTCCTTTCTTTTCATTCCTTGTTCGAATAATATCGTTGCAGACTTGCTTGCAAAAGCTGCCCTTGTATCGCTTTAACATCTAATAAAAGTTCGTATACGTGAACAAAAAATAAATAATGTTAAACAGTCCTTTTTTACTAGCAAAACATGATTACTCTTTTCTTTGATAGGGTTTGATCTTGTTGACACTCCAAGTTTATAACCATAAGCTACAACCTCATGGAGACAAAACACCTTCGACATTTCAATCAACGGTCCTATTTACCGGACTTTATGCAGTAGCTATAGCTGTATACTCATGGAGGCGACCAGCTCGATAGTAGAAACCTGATACTGATTTGGTGGAGAATATCGTCCAAGAGATTTTTGCTGCAAGAGAAGAACGTGAGAAACAAGGTGGTGATAAAAATAATAATAAAGGTGAAAAAAGTGGGGAATAGGTTAAGGGGTTAATAATAATCACTATTTGGTAAGTGATAACAATTTTTTGGTATTTTAATTCAATTTGTTTTGTTCATTTTCTCTAAAATAGACGAGAAGGTTTAGTTTTAGGGTATGGCTGACAAGCTGATACATGTAATTTTAGTGTATAGGGTATGGCTAATATATCTCTAATTTTTTTTGGTACCAAGATGATAATTTACTTTATCAGAAAATAAATAATAATTTAACTGTTTTTTGAAATAGTTTATTATGCTCAATATGTTTATATAATTAAATAAAATTACCAACTTCTACTTGATATCAGTTTCTGCTTATTTTAACAACAGTTGATTGGAAATTGACTATATTATATTTACAAATACTCATATGACTCTACAAATACTCATATGACTCAACTAGGAGAAACGAGTGGTCCAGTACACATAAAAGATCCTAAACACGAATGTATCTCGAAACAAAGTAAATCAATCTTTCATGCTCATAATCAGTGGCATGTATAAGGTAGTAAAAATGAATATGTTTTTATACTAACACCTTAAATGGATCCATGAGTCAAATAAACTTTTAGACCAGAGATGCCACTTGCTATGCTTGGAAATTTTATATTACGATGCTGACATGGTTGGACTTTTTTTTTTAACGTAATTTGTTATTTACGGTAGAAGAGACGTATCCGCTAAAAATATGACTGTATGCTTGCCTCTTCCGTATTCTCGCATTAGAAAGATGCTTAAACATATTCGCACTAAATACACTCTGACGAAATTTTTGTGTCCGCATATATCCGCATTAAATGCACTCTGATGAAATTTTCGGGTCTGATGAAATTTTCGCTATATGTAATCTCTGTATCAAGCATATCAATCAAAATTTAGGAATGTATGAGTTCTACTCTACAAATGCTCTTCAATGAAGAGAAGACACCAATAGCTAAAGCTAGTTAAATCTAAGTTGTTCGTCAATGTGACATGGGTTGACTTATACTCTACAGGCATATCAATCAAAATTTAGGGATTTATGAGTTCTACTCAACAAATGCCAATATGATTCACCAAAGAGAGGGCACCAATAACTAAAGATAGTTAAATCCAAGTTGTTTTTCAATGTGACATGGGTTGACTTATAGGAGGGGGTGGTCTAGTACACACATAGAAGATCCAAAACAATAAATGTACCTCAAAAGAATATGCTCAAAACAGTATTGTTGGATCAATACATATGTAAAGTAATCATAATATCGTGTTCCCATATATTTGAATTTGGCATGCGAATTGACTTGTCAATTGTTATACGCCTCCCAAAACGTTATGTAAATCACAGAGTTTAGCTATCTAGTATCAGTTAAAATTTAAATATGTACGACAGTATGAGGGCTACTATATAAATGCTCATATGATTCAACGAGAAGGACACACCAATAACTTAAGTTCCCAAGACCTTGTAGAAAACATCACACATGTGTCCTAATTTTTTTTAGTGTATTTTACGCTCTTTCAAGAGATTTTTCTCCCACTGTACGAGTCCAGCAAAGTTTTATATCTTTTTACCCACAGAAAATATAAATAAATTTGGTATTTAAAAAAAGGTTGTGTATGTATTTTCCCTTTCTTTGTTAGTCTAAAAAACTCAAGACTTTTTTTTGTTTGGCATATTTGGGTTCTGAATATAAGAGGGAAAGGAATGGTATGATGCATGAACCTTTCAGCCGATTAATATCCAATGACCAATATCACTTTTTAAAAGTTAAGTTTTCTCATTTTCCGCAGGCTTTAGAATATTCCCATAATTGAAACTTCGATATCATTTAGTAATGACAAAAATTAATTAACATATTTTTTTGGACACTCAAAAAATTTGTGTATTTTTGTGAAATAGATAAATAATAGGTGTATCTTTATGGAATTTTCTAATTTTCTTATTAGATTATAGAAATTATTATTAATTTTTAAATTAAGTGAAATGAATACTAACTACCATTACTTGAAAATATGGTTTGAATACACATGCTCTAACCAGGCTATGGTGGGCTAGTACCTTTTTGTTTGAGGTGTAGAGTCTTTATGTAGGTGTAGGCTAAAAATCGATTCCATTTAAAGTGTCTTCGGAAAGAACTTACACTTTGTAACTTAGCCACCCATAAATGTCTTTTGTGACAAAAATCAAGATTTCTATAGACCTCGGAGGGGATTAGTGTGAGATTTGGCATTAGATTGCTTCGGTTAAAGAAACAAGATTGTACTTAATACACATATATGCTCTTATTTTATTTTTTGGCAAACATGATCAAATAGCCTTTTGGGTCACCCTTTATGGTATGGCGGAGTGGAACTCCAACGTACGAGGTGCCAGTACATAGGACTGAACCACACAGTTATGAGGACCTCGGTGAATACATGTTCTTTATTAGAATCAAAATTTACTAGGTCAAGTTTTTCGGAGAAATATAACAAAACCCTTGAGCATCGTGATAATATTATATGTAATTCATAAAGTAATACAAAAATTTGTAATTATTTGCAACCGTCCAAATAATAACAAACCAAATTTGAAAGTCAGTGGATCCTTGTGAAATAGGTCAATAAATAGTTATTGCTTTACCGTTTCTTCTCTTCATTCACATCTCCCACGCAGTTGTTTTCTAGTTCTTTATATACTAAAACCAAGAAGCAACCTACCAGTAATTTCGAGGTATATTAAACCGTTTAACCAAATACAAACACAAAAAAATATATATATATATATTCATTCATACTTAATCTTAAGAGAAGGAAGAGATGCAGATTGAGATGGAAGAGAAGTTTGAAGATTGGAGAGGTAAAGAGGCAATTTTTGGCAAACATGGTGGGATTATAGCTGCTTTCATTGCTTGTGGTACCTTTCTAAAACTCAAAAAAAAACCTTATAAAGTCACTAATATCATTAGATATTGATAATGAGTTTGGTGTGGTCTAATGTATAGTTGTAGAGACAATGGAGAATATGGTGTTCTTAGCATATTCAACCAACTTCATGATGTACTTTACGAAATCAATGCATTACTCATCAGCAAAAGCAGCAACCATGGTGACTAATTTCATAGGATCATCGTTTTTGCTCACTATCTTTGGTGGTTTTGTCGCCGACTCTTTCCTCACGCGCTTTGCTACTTTCGTCCTCTTGTGTTCCCTTGAACTCTTGGTAGTTAATAAACTCTACTAAATCATGTTAAACAGTCTTTCTTTTTTTTAATATCTAAAAAATAGTTACTCTTTTCTTTACTAGGGTTTGATCTTGTTAACACTCCAAGCTCATAACCATAAGTTACAACCTCATGGAGATAAAACACCTTCGACACTTCAATCAACGGTTCTATTCACCGGAATTTATGCAGTAGCTATAGGTGTTGGAGGTGTCAAGGGGTCGTTGCCTGCTCATGGAGGTGACCAGCTCGATAGTAGAAACCAGAGGCTGATATCAGGATTCTTCAATTGGTATTTCTTCTCTGTCTGCCTTGGAGGTTTCTTGGCCGTAACCCTTATGGTTTGGATCGAGGAAAACAAAGGATGGAGCTCCAGCTTCAATATTACCACTACGGTTTTGGCCTCTGCGATCTTCATTTTCGTCGCTGGATGCCCAATTTATCGATTCAAGCGCCCAACAGGAAGTCCTTTGACCAGAATTGTGAATGTGTTTGTTTCTGCCGCAAGGAACCGAAATAGGTTTGTAATGGATGCAGAGGTGGTACAGAATCATAACTCTACCGACAAAAACTTTCACCACAACAAATTCAAGTAATTATTCTAAACACATATTTTTCTTATATTGTTTATATCTTTTTCTTGTAGTATATAGATATAAAACTAGAATAGCTGATTAAATTTGATTCACGACTTTGTTATATAGTAAAAAAAAAGTGAGTATTTTCTTGAAGCCAAAGATTATCTATGTGATATTCAAAGTCGTTATAACATGTATACTAATTATAAATTACTGAATTCAGTGAAAATTAGAGACTGATATATGCATTGTTGGATCCGTATTTAATTATCATGTTAACTAAAATCTCCAGGTTTTTGAATAAAGCGAAGCTTAACAACAAGATCTCTACAACACAAGTTGAAGAAACAAGAACGTTTCTAGCTCTTCTACCAATATTTGGGAGTACAATTGTAATGAACTGTTGCGTAGCACAACTCGCAACCTTCTCCGTACAACAAGGCATGATGATGAACAGAAAACTATCACGTTCCTTTGAGATCCCCGTGGCTTCCCTCAATGCCATTCCTATCATGTGCATGCTCTCTTCTTTAGCTTTATACGAGCTTCTCGGCAAAAGGATCTTATCAAGCAACAATGAAAGATCGTCTAGCTTCAATTTGAAACGCATAGGATACGGCTTAGCTCTCTCCTCTATTTCAATGGCGGTTGCAGCCATTGTGGAGGTCAAGAGAAAACATGAAGCGGTTCACAACAACATCAAAATCTCTGTGTTCTGGTTAGAGATTCAATATGTTTTGTTGAGTTTATCGGATATGTTGACTCTTGGAGGAATGTTAGAGTTCTTCTTTAGGGAAGCTCCGGCGAGTATGAGGAGCATGAGCACGGCGTTAGGGTGGTGCTCCACTGCAATGGGTTTCTTCCTCAGCTCGGTTCTTGTGGAGGTCATTAATGGAGTCACAGGATGGCTCCGCGAGGAGCTTAATGAGTCCAGGCTCGAACTATTTTATGTGGTTTTATGTGTTCTTAATACCCTTAATCTTTTTAATTATATTTTCTGGGCGAAAAGATATTAAGCAAAAGGATAAAGTATATATGTTGCCTTATTCTATAGAGAACTCCTTACTTTAGTTCAAGATGTTATGCATGTAGTGGAAGTCTAAACCAAGTAATTTGCGTGTAATGGTTTCTTATGTGGTAGGTTGATGTGTCATACTGTCATGTAATAATGAGAGGAAATAGTAACTACTCCATTTAAGTTTCATAATTTGTGATTCTACCCTAATTAAGAAAGTGTGAAAGCTACATTTTCTACTTAGAGCAGAGACCGAAATTTCCATTTAGCTTAGTGAGGGTATCTCGTTTTGTCATATGCTACAAGATGGCACCGCTGTTAGAAAAATTAAACAGAAATCTTTTTGACAATAGCAAGAATCATGATCGATCATATATGTATATATGTTAATTTACTGATTTACTAATCATAAAAATAGAGTATAAACTGATAAAATTACGATCAAGTCATAATAGTTTTCTTAAAAGTTAAAAGCATTCAAATTTATACAAGGAATTATAACCAATATGTGAAGAAATTTCGAAGTATCTTTAGGTGGCAGTTTCCCAGGTCTGATACAAACAAATTGAACTCGTTTTCGAATTCTGCCAGTTACGGATTTAACATCAAAAGCTGAACTCAATATTATATTACAGAATTCTAAATAAACAATATTTGATACAAATTTGTATAACATAGTTTATTGCTATTTTAAAGAATTAATATGGTATTCAAAACTTGTTTCTTCGAAAATAATATATATGTAATTAATTAAGACAGTACTAAATGTCAATACAAAACTAGTACACAAGAACTGTGAAGACAATAAGAACGGTGAACGAGAGTTGAAAGGATTCACTCATCCTAGATGATACAAATGAATTGATAGTGCTTTGAACGTTAAAAAGGAAAAAAAACCAATTGTAGTTATATATTTAATATATTTTATTTATTTCACATTAATACACATATAAATTAAGATATGTACCACTTTATACTCCGAGTTAAAAGATATAGTTTAATTCAAGGGGGAATTGCTAAAACTAGACCCAAAATTGAGTTTGAATGCAAAACTATACCCCAAATTGAAACAAATGCAAAACTAGACCTTTGAGGTATGAAAATTACATTAACCCCCTTATTTGCAAAAAAAAAAAAAAACAGAAACCGCAATTACAGTTCTAACCTCCGCGCGAAGTAGACTTCTTGAACGAAGTCTCATAGTAGACTTCATTCATGACATCCATGAAGTCTGAACCGTAATTAAACCTTAGATTTAAATTAAGAAAATAATAAAAAATATTTTCAATGCAATTTCTTCTAAAGAAAATAAGATTATCTAAAATATGAACTTTATAAATTAAAATCATTTCGAAACTTTCATAAATTTAAGCATGTAAGGTTGATTATGTTCTAAAATACCATAAAACAGTCGCAGACTTCGACCATGAAGTCTGAACCGTAATTAAATGTGAAATTTAATAAAAAAATGAAAAAAAAATATTTCGATCAAAATTTTTGAAAGATAATTATTTTAAATCAAATCGAATAGGTTTAAAAATAAAAATTCATAAAACTAAGCCATTTGATGTAAACCATGTGAGGCATATAGGTTAGAGGTTGCCAATGGGTAAGAATCCATGCATATTATTTAGGATTAGACTTAGATTGATATGTTTTTGATATAAAATAGAGATCCTTCGTATAGTTGTTAGTTGTTGAATATATTATACTATTTTTATGTCAAATGTTAGTATTTGTTAACAAAGAGTGAAATAAACGTTCAAAATTTTAGAGTTTAAAGCTTACAGAACTTCTCGAGTTTCGGGTGAAGTCTCACGGTAGACTTCGCATGTGAAGTTTGTAAGATTTTGTTATTGTAGACTCTTTGTAGAAGTCTGAAATTCAAATAAATCCAAAATTTTGACCGAATTTTTTTCGCGAAATTTTCGGAAACTGAATTAGGTTAAAATTTACATTAACTAAACAAGATAAAACTGAAATTGCAATAGTTAATCTGGGTAAAAAAATAAAAAATCTCTATCGCTCTTTTTCTCCTCCGAATCACTAAACGTCGCCGGAAATCTCTAAACGCGACACTCTTTCTCCTTTTCGCCGTAAGTTATTTGATATTCTTCTCTCTCCGGAAAACCTCAAACTCTAATCCCATCTTTTTATTTGATTCGCAGAGTCTGGGAATCGCAACCGTCTATTCATATCTTCAAAAGCTATTCTGTTTCTGTCTTCGCATATCAGATGAGTAGCAGGCGGTCGGTGAAGAGAGCATTGATTCTAGATGACGATGAAGATGAAGATGAGATGAAGATGAAGATGAAGATCCAGATGAAGATAAAGATCCCGATGAAGATGAGAGAAGAATCAGATGAATCTCACACTTACTAATCCAGACCCTGAGATTGCCAATGCAAAATTTTGTCGACCTGTGTGAAGAAGGAGTACGATAATGCACGAAAAGATTGTGTTTTGTTGTCTAAGAGGACGAGGGTTGATTGGAACTCGGGTGGAAAGTTTATCTTGACTAGAAGGGTGAAAGATGAAAGCATTGCTCAAGTTCTACATAACTCAAACTCTCCACCCAAAGTTCCAATCACCCGCGTCCTCTTAGATTTGGCTTAACACAATCTTTTCGTGCATTGTCCTTACTCTTCTTCACGAGTTTGACAAAATTTTGCATTGACATCTCAGGGTCTGGGTTAGTAAGTGTGAGTTTCATCTTCATCTTTTTCTTCATCTTCATCGGGAAGCTTCATCTTCATCTAATCATCTTAGTTTTATTGTTAATTATCTTTAATTTCTCTTATTATGTTATTATCTTTCGGAACCTTTGATTTTTATTATGTTAATTATTTACTTTTCTCTTTATTATGTTAATTATTATTGAACTTGATTTGTAAATCAAATACAAGTTCGAAAACCGCAAAAACAAAAAGAACGGTCATACAGAACAATGAGAACACCTAGAGACTTCTAAAGTAGACTTCACCAAAGACTTCGTATTCATACAGAACACCCNTTATCGATATTCTTCCTCTCTGGGGAAAACCCCAAACTCTAATCCCATCTTTTATTTGATTCGCAGATCTGGGAATCGCAACAGTCTATTCATATCTTCAAAGCTATTCTGTTTCTCTCTTCGCATATCAGATGAGTAGCAGGCGGTCGGTGAAGAGAGCATTGATTCTAGATGACGATGACGATGAAGATGAAGATGAAGATGAAGATGAAGATCCAGATGAAGATGAAGATCCCGATGAAGATGAAGAAGAAGAATCAGATGAAACTCACACTTACTAATCCAGACCTTGAGATGCCAATACAAAATTTTGTCGACCTGGTGAAGAAGGAGTATGATAATGCACGAAAAGATTGTGTTTTGTTGTCTAAGAGGACGAGGGTTGATTGGAACTTGGGTGAGAAGTTTTATCTTGATTCAAATGGTGACTTGAGCAATGCCTTTCATCTTTTCACCATTTGACTCAAGATAAAACTTTTCACACGAGTTCCAATCAAACCGCGTCATCTTAGACAAAAAAACACAATCTTTTCATGCATTATCATACTCATTCTTCACCAGGTCGACAAAATTTTGCATTGACATCTCAGGGTCTGGGTTAGTAAGTGTGAGTTTCATCTTCATCTTCTTCTTCATCTTCATCGGGATCTTCATCTTCATCTTAGACAACAAAACACAATCTTTTCTATGAACCTTTAATTTTTTGAAATGGATTGGAACTTTATTTCTTTAGTTTTATGTTAATTATCTTTAATTTCTCTTATTATGTTAATTATCTTTCGGAACCATTGATTTCTTATTATGTTAATTATCTTTGATTTCTCTTATTATGTTAATTATCTTTCGGAACCTTGATTTTGTAAATCAAATACAAAGTTCGAAAACCGCAAAAATACAAAAAGAACTGGTCATACAGAACACATAGAGACTTCTAAAAGTAGACTTCTACTTGAGCTTTCATCTTCGTACAAACCCCTAGTTAGAGACTTCTATAAGAGACTTCAATCTCAGGCTTCTATAGGAGACTTCAATCTTCGTGCAAAACCCTAGTAAGAGACTTCTGTAGGAGACTTCAATCGCAAACTTCTACTGGAGACTTCATCTTCGTACAAAACCCTAGTAAGAGACTTCCTTAGGAGACTTCTCATTTAGACTTCTCAATTACGATAAAATGCACGCAAAACGAAGCGGACCTTCTTGAAACGTCGCTTCTTATCATTTATTACTCTTCTCCAAAACACGAAACCAACTTCTTTGAATCTCTATATTACTGAGTAGATATAAAAATTACAGTTTCATCTATTGCTATCTAAGGAAATCCCAAATATCTTTTATTAAAAAAAAAAATGTCGTACACACCAAAAATCATCAAAAGAGGTTTGAAGAACCTCTTGAAGAATCCGCATGCTCACTTCACGGAAGGAAATCTCTATACAGCTTCACCAAAATTAAATTTCATGCAATCTTCTAATTTCTTACCAATTTCTTTTAGGACCTGTGGCCGATGACATATTCCATTGGGAGGGTATGCTATTTGGCCCTATTGGCACCTCTTATGAGGGAGGGATTTTCAAAGTGACTGTTCATTATCCGTCGGAATACCCGATTAATATTCCAGTTACACAAATAGAACTTAGGGAACGTACGCATGTTTAATAGTTAGTAAAACACATAGGGATAATTAGTAATAGAATTATAGAATATGTCCTTTTCATGTAATTGGAAATTCCTTAAATATCGTGACGGTTTGGTTAATGTAGGTTGGTTTCAACACCCAGATCTACCACCCTAATGTGGATCGCGGGAGTATCTACTTGAAGATGCTCCTACCTGAGCACTGGAGAGCCAACTACAACATAACCACAATATTTGAGGCTCTTGTGAAGATGTTGACTGAGCCAGAGTTTGGTGAAGGAGATAAGTTTGTGGATTCCGTTGTTGAAGTCTACATAACCGATCGAGACCGTTTCAATGAGAAGGCACGAGAAATGTCTGAAACTTTTGCCGGAGGATCAAAGAGCACCTGATCCTTTAGATTTCTATGAAACGGAGCGGAGTGGGGGGGTTTTATGTAAATTATATCTTCAAACCTTATTATGTTAATTATGGTTCGGAACCTTTAATTTATTTATGTTAATTATCCTTAATTACTCTTTTATCCTTAATTACTCTTATATAAGTAAAGAAGAGTTAGACTTCATCTTCGTAAAAATACAAAAAGAACTGGTCATACAATTAAAACCGCAATACTCGATAAATTAGAACCACAAAAATACAAAAAGTTTTAGACAAAAGTATAAAAAGCATAATTATATAAGTAAAAAAGTTGTAGATTTCATCTTCGTACAAAACCCTAGTTTTAGACATCAATGGAAGACTTCATCCACAGACTTCCACAAGAGACTTCATCTGCGTCCTGAACATCTAGTTATAGACTTCTACGGGAGACTTCAAGTACAGACTTCTTCTGGAGACTTCGTATGCGTCTTGATTTGACTTCTATGGGAGACTTCAAGAGCAGACTTCTACTTTCCTTCAACCTTGAAACTCTACGTAACAAAAAAAAAA
>SMJT01000017.1:2770830-2802219 GCA_004349715.1 Crucihimalaya himalaica | reverse complement strand
GATGAGTTTAGATCATGAGACAAGAATATAATGCTGGTGAAGTCGTTAAAGAAGAATAACACTGAGGATTATGATCTGATCTTTATTGTAATGCTAAGATGAGGATGGTGTGTAGTGAATAATGATGGATGATCGATAGTACGTGTCTTTGTTGGCGGAAGAGGTGGCTTTTTGGTGAAGGCCCAAGATCCAACATGACATGGTCGGAAGTATCTTATACAACTGGAGTTTTCCTACAGAGTATCGCTTGATCCGAGCTCGCGGTGACGTATAATGTTGAAATTCAGTTCAAGCTGCATAAGTTATACACAAAAAGTTGTTTGTAGCATCGCGGTTGAAGGATGCAATTGGAGGATTAGAGCGGCTGTGAAAAACGAACGCAAAAAGTTTTGGGTTACCTTGTACAAAAAAGATCATCTTGCACTATGGCGGAGCCGAATTTCTCTGCGAGACGTCATGCTCCGAGATATTTATTGCTAAACTGTTTTATGATGAATGGGACAATCGAATGGAGTAACCTGAGATGATTAGATTGCAATGAAGAATAAATTGGTTGCGGATGAATTAATACCACTTCTATAAAGCTTATTTTGGATACAGGCACTTGGTGAGGGGAACAGCTGCAGATGGATATGAGCCAGCTGCAGTCTTATCTTTTCGCATCGGGCCATCATCATCATCACCATAGTCGTTGACGTTAACCTCACCACCATCAGATATATCCATATCTTCGTCTTCAAACTCTTCTACATCCTCAAGGTCTTCGTCAACACTTTCACCAGCAACCTCATTGCCACTAGCCATACCAAAACGACTCGAGACGCAAAGGCGTACATCATGCGTTTTACATAACTCAACCAAGGACCGCACTTATCTATCATTTGAGACATGCATAGGTGGTGTAGGACAATCCATTTCCGTTAGTTGCAACATTGAATTCGGCAACGAGTAAGTTACCTGAACCATAGACAGCAGGTACCTGAACCATTTTCTGAAAAACATTTGACACAACACAAATGCAAACTTTAGTTTGTTTGACAGTAGACTGCAAAGGTGAAGTCTGTTGAAAATTAATTATCAAAAATTCATAAAATCGATTTAAGATGGAATATAAGACATTGAGATGTGAAATTCATACATAAACAACAACAATAACTAATACCCATGTAAAAAAATTAAAATCTCGAAAATACAAATTATATATGATACAAATCCATTTTTTAAAAAAATAGTGCAAGAGACTTCTCGAACGAAGTCTACGTACATACATCCTCTGTGAAGTCTAAATTTATAACCTAAACACCTAATATAAAAATAATTATACGATTAAAATAGTTCAAATTTCTAAAACATCAAAAGCCATACGTAACACACATGTTAGGACAAGAAAAAAAAAACTAATTACAAATAGGCTACAATTGCATATTTACTGAAATTATCATTAGAGACTTCACAGGCGAAGTCTCTTAGTAGACTTCTTTCATGAAGTCTGCTTTGCTATCTGAAGCAGACTTTGCCCGTGAAGTCTAAATTTATAACCTAAACACCTAATAAGTTAAGAAAAAATATATAAAAATAATTATGCGATTAAAATAGTTCATATTTCTAAAACATCAAAAGTCATACGTAACACACATGTTAGGACAAGAAAAAAAAAAACTTAATTACAAATAGGCTAAAATTGCATTTTTACTGAAATTATCATTAGAGACTTCACAGGCGAAGTCTCTTAGTAGACTTCTTCAATGAAGTCTGCTTTGCTATCTGAAGCAGACTTCGTCCGTGAAGTCTGAAGCACGGGTCTAATTTTGCAATTGACCAGATTTTAAATTTTTTAGCAGACTTCACAGGCGAAGTCTGCTACACAAGGAGACTTCGTCAGAGAAGTCTATACCAGTTTGGAGTCTAGTTTTGCAATTGACCACAGTTTTGACTTTTTTAGTAGACTTCATCTAGGAAGTCTTTTTGGTAATAGACTGTGCTTGTGAAGTCTATTACGTAATTAGACTTCCTCGATGAAGTCTTTTGCCTTCAGAGACTTCTTCGGCAAAGTCTACCTATAAAGTAGGGTATAGTTTTGCAATTGACCAGAGTTTGACTTTTACACGCATACTTCTCATGAGAAGTCTATGTAAAAAAGGTTGCTTTTGCAATTGACCAAAAAAATTTATTTTTTAAATTCCAGAGTTACCGATGGTTGTAGACTTCATACGAGAAGTCTACCAATGGTCAATGTTTTTGGAATTTCGGTCAAATGCAAAACTAACCCCTTTTTCACGCAGACTTCTCAGATGAAGTCTCGATAAAAAAAGTCTTTGTTCCGGTCAATTGCAAAACTAACCACCTTTTTCGCAGACTTCACAGGAGAAGTCTTTGTACAAAGTCAGACTTAACGGTCAATTGCAAAACTATACCCCTTGTAAGCAGACTTCGACGGTGAAGTCTAAACACCGTTTTTTTGTTTTTCAAAGGAGAACTTCAGACTTCATCGTGGTTCAATCGTGAAGCCTGAGACACAAAAAGTCAATTGCAAAACTAACCCCCAGTTGACTATTGAGACTTCACCCATGAAGTCTGCCTTCTGGAAAAATCAGAGAAAATGAAGCAAAATTACCAAGATTCGGTTTAAGCTTGTGTTTAGCTTCTTAAACGACCAAGAACTGATCACGCCAACAATACCCAAGCAATCCAAGCGTTATTATGCTCGAAATCTTAGTAAATCGCAAGATATATGGATGGTAAATATTGAAAACGATATTATAGAGTTAAATGGTTGAAATGAGAGAGGAGATCGACAAAAATGGAGCTTTTAACTCAGTTTCAAGCATTAACATCACTTAATTCGGTTGTTTGAAGCATTGAGAGCTCAATTTTGTTTGGTAAGTGTGGTTGGGAACTATTGAAGACGATGGCATTTTCGTTATTACGTGAGAATCTTTGGGTAATTGTTTTTTAAACCCAGCTACCAGACTTCACAGGAGAAGTCTGCGCTAGGTATTTTTGTGAAAAAAGAAGCTGGAAGAGGTATTTTAAGGCATTTTGAAAAGAAAAGGAAGAGGGGTCTAGTTTTGGAATTGACTTCAAATAAGGGTCTTGTTTAGGAAGAAGCCCTTAATTAATAAGAAAATTTCCAAATTGTTCTTCTTTTCAGGTTGATTTCTTCTTCTTATATAAGCGTTTACTTTTTCATATTCTCATTTCTAAAATAAACATATATAAGAACAATAATTTCTGTTAATTACACATTTAAAAACAATTATTACAATTTGACAATAACTTAACCCATTAACAACATAATTGACAGTAATTTTTTAACATGTGACTTTTCAATATAACTCTATTATACCACTTGATATTCTCCATCATAAAAAAAACATATACAAAGACACGTGTCATCCTTCATTTTAATTATTTCTCTATTTTAATTTTTGATATTCTCATTCCTAAAAAAACATATATAACAAAAACACATTTATAAAGATAATAATGTCTCTTGATTGACCATAACTTAACTCATTAATACAATTTGCAATAACTAATTAATTAATTTAAAAAATTTCAAATTGTTTTTCTTTTCACGTTGATTTCCTCTTCTATATAAGGGATGTAGTACCAGCGTATAACCCCTGACAAATGTAAGACAATTATTACAATGCAAATTTCAATTTTTTTTTTTCAGGTTTATTTTTTACTTCTATATAAGTGATTTAGTTGGAGCATATAACATCTCACGAATGTAAAATCACTTCTTTATAGTGCTATATATATTAATTTATTTTTTCTTTTCAAGTTGATTTTTTCTCTTCTATATATGTGATGTAATTGGGAACATAAAAGAGGAAATATATGTAATATATGTATATATATAATGTAATATATGTATATATATATATATACACTAATTTATCTAAATTAATTAATGTTTACCCCCTAAAAATTAGAATTTTTTCCGTATTTCTTATTTAATTTCATTAACTAAATATAAACTATATATCAACAAAAAAATATAACTAGACTAATTTAAATGGCATCACAATCTTATATAATAAAGAAGATTTTTTCTTACATATAAGTGTTGTAGTTGGGAGCATAGAGTCAATGACAAATGTAAGATCACTTCTCTATATTTCCATCTTATGCTTTCAATGTAATGTGAAAAGTAAGGTAAGACTTTTTTATTGGACGATCTATATGAGTCTCTCCACTTCTTCTAAAATGACTCAACCAAAATTTAGAATAAAACTTTTTTTATTCATGTATTTTCATCATAACAATTTCATCAAAATCATTTTTATAGAAGTGTTAATTAGTTTTGAAATATATAATAAATTGTAATAACTTTGTGAAATATTGATAGAATATAATTATTAGAAGACGATCCCAAAATATAAAAACTATTAAACTATATTATTTTAAAATAATTAAATAATAATGTAACTATCATTATTTACTTTAGTATAAGGAAAAAATAGAAACATAATATATGTTGTAAATTATAAAATTGTTTTACCTAAAAGGAATGCACAAACGACATCTACATAGATCAATCATTTTGATATATATTATTTATAAAGTGTTGTATAAGTTACTATATTTGTTTAAACTCACGCAACGCGTGAGGCCTCCCTAGTATATAATAAACTTCTTTTCTCTCTTTCTAAGGTGTCCACATCAGCATTTGAGGCATCCACCGAACCAATGAAAAACATCCACGTCATCATTAAGTGGGATTCACACATCTTATTTATTAAAACAAAAAACAGTAAAACCAAAATTAAAATTATATGTTTTTGGTTTAATTTAAAAAAATAGTATCAAGATATATAAAAGCTAGCGTGTTTTTTATGATTTTTTTTAATATTATGATCGACCATGAGGAAAAGAGTAGATGTGCAAGCAAAGAGAAGATTATGATCGAGTTTCTAAACCAAGAGATTAAAACCGGATAAATTACAACATATTATGCAAGGTTTCAGTCACGCATAATCTTTCGTGTTAAAATAATTAAGTGCTAGATTACATGTTAATTATAAAAAGGAGATATGAACATAAAAATTAAATTCATAAAAAAATTAGCATATGTATCTCACCAAGTACATATTTTGATGAATGTGAAACCCAAAAGTCACATGATTAATGGTACAAATCTATTTATTTAAAAACAATTAATCGATAATCATCTGACACCTCCACTAAACCCATTAATATCTTAGTAGTCTTAATGAAAAGTAAAGCTAATTGATCAATCACCTTCTTACTAAGTCACCAAACTTCTTGCCGTTTCAATTTTTTGTATTTCCATTCGTGTCGTTTATAAACCCTTGCAAATTTCACTCATTCCTACCACAAAAACCCATGACATGCAGGAGTTTCCGGCAGAGGAACCAGAGGAGATGGATATGGATCTCCCCGACGCTTAAGGTGACTCAGCTCCTTATTTGAAGATCGGCGAGGAGAAGGAAATTGGAAAATCAAGATTGAAGAAGAAACTTGTCAAGAAAGGTGAAATAATATGTGTATTATGTATCTGATTCTGATATGAAGATATATGTGTCATCTATCAGGTTCTGAGATTGGTTTCATCATTGTCTTCTTTTGTAGTGTATTACACGGGAACTTTGTTAGATGGGACGAATTTGATTCGAGTTGTAACAGCTGAACTCTTTTTAAATCTACTCTTGGCCAAGGTAATTTTTGTATTGTATGGAATGTGTTTGCTATGTTCTGCTTTTAGAATTTTGGAAGCTTAGGGTAAATCAATTTCTAAGATCATTTTTGTGGTTGATTCTCTTGTGCAAAATTGAAACCAGAGTATGTGTTTGTTAGTTGCTTAGGTCTTAAATATGGTTTAATATTAGCACAAATTGGTTCATTATGGTGTATTTCGAGTCTTGAACCTTTTTGTGTTAGATTGGTCAAGACATGTGATCAAAGGATGAGACATAAGAATCAAGACAATGAAGAAATGTGAAAATGTCGTTTTCACCTTTTCCCCTGAGTTGGCTTATGGTGAAACCTGTTCACTACCAACCATTCCTCCTAACGCCACTCTTCAATTTGATGTGGAGTTGATATCATGGAGGAGTGTTAAAGATATATCTGGTGATGGTGGGGTGTTTAAGAAATAATTGTGGAAGGAGAAAATGGGAAAATACGAAAGACCTTTATGAAGTTTACGGTGTGTTTTCTTTTGTTTTAAAAGTATTTTTTTATAAATGTATGTTGTGAATCTGGAGCATGCTAAATATGAATCCTCAATGGAGGGAAATGATGAAGAACCCTGAATTCATTCGCCACTTTATCTCTCTAGAGATGATGCAGTCAGTTGGGCCCATGCCGTCTCTCCAAATAAATATTTTTGTATCTTGAAGTAATACAATTTCGTCAGGCTAATGTTTTGGATTGTGTTTTTGGTCTTTTTTAGCAAATGATGACTCTACAACAGTCACTTTTCTCTCAGAATAGGAACACAGCCAGCTAGTAAGTGTGGATACCCTTTCAGTTTTCTTTAGTTTAAACATAGTTGAGCAGTTAATGCTCTACATATATCATAATTGTTTTTTTGGTTGATTTGTGTTTAGAAAATAGTACGCTAGCTAAATAGATAATTCTGTCAGTGGCTAATTATCTAAGTAAGAAATGAGTTGAATTATCAGTAATACCGCAACTCTTGTATGTTTTATTGGCTTGGTCATATAGCATCCTCTGTCAAGGTCTGTAAAGTATTTTAGTCGTTGAAATAAACTTGAATAGGAGCATAAACATCTTTGTTTGTCATTGAAGGTGATAAACACAATTTGAAGAAACTGTAATGACAGAGCATATGTGTGATGAAGGATTTTGTTTATTTAATTTTAAAAAATTTCCAATAAAACAAGCATTTCAAAATTAAAAGCCAAACAAATAACTAAAATGTTACATAGTATTAACCCCCACAACGCGCGAGTCGATTTTCATCTAGTATATAATAATAAATAACTTCAGTAATATTTTAAAATATAAGAATATTTAGTATTAAGTTTTATATATTTCTAATTTTTACTACTAAAAGATATATACATATAATCCTATATATTATGTATAACTTAACCCAAATGAGATATGAAAAATTCATGTTTCTGTTCTCTCATGTCCTGTCCCCAAATAAGAATTGAAAACTTCTATCATATGTGAAAATATGGAACTGTACTTCGGGACCGAGAATGAAGCGGAAGGTGATAGCCTGGGAATTATGTCAATCCCAACAAGCGAGGATCAAGAAGAAAATTCATGTCTCAAACGGGGAATATAATATCCCATTTAAAACCTTTACCTAATCTATTATGATAATGTAAGCTCTCAATTAGGTGAAGGAAGTATGCCTAGGCAGAACGACGCAATTAGCATGGAGCCCGCCCAACGAGAAAGGCCCTAACCCTGCCGATCACATTTTCAAACTAGTAATTATTCAAAAAAGAACAATTACAGGATGAAAAATTTATGATGGATACAATTTTCCATTCTAAAATGGATATGCGTATGTTATATACTGAAATAACCCAAACTAAAACCGACTCCAAATTCGATTTAACACCCTTAATCAAATAATTAGAAATGATTTGATAAAATTTACATGTAACATCACTTAACATTTACAATTATATTATATCTTAAATTTAGATATCAAATAAGTTTATTTTACTAATGAGTTTGATGAAACAATAGACCACCTCCTATTCAAATGCACGCCTGGTTTGGACTTTATCCCCTTTGGTTTCTCTCTATCACTCACTTCCCACTGATTCCATGTACTCTCATATGGCAGTAGGTCTGGGATTAGATAAAAGCAGACCAGCAATGGCCAAAGAACATATGACTCTATGGCCTTGGATCATTTAGAAGCTTTGGAAAGCACGAAATGAGTTATATTTTGCAAGAAAGATATAGGAGCTCAGGAAACTCTGGAGCTAGCCTTTCGAGACAAGGACGAATGAAAAGATATGCAGCAGGAGAGGAACACATTACCTCAGGTTCATCTTTTATCGAAAGAGGTCAGATGGAGACCACCACCACCCGGTTATTTCAAGTGCAATGTTGATGATACTTGGAACAAAGAGAAGAACCTGTCAGGTATGGGTTGGATTTTGAGGGATGCTGAAGGAGAAGTTCAGTGGATTGGTGCTAAGCGCTACCTCCTGGCTATCTCGCCTCTTCATGTTGAAGCAACGACTCTCGTGTGGGCAATGAACTGTTTGGATAACATGGGAAAGAGAATGTAATCTTTGAAATGGATAGCTCGATTTTACTACAGGCACTATACCAACAGCATACACAGCCTACCATTATGGATTTCACTGCAGAGGCAAAGCAGTTTTGGCGCTTCCTCAAGCTGCATTATCACGCAACAAAACAGGGAGCTAATGTGGCAGCTGATCTTTTAGCCAATCATATTTCAAAGTTCCCTACGTATCAAGCTTTTTTTGACTGCTCTGTTCCGGCCTGGCTTGAAACTCAGGTTTTAAATGACAAATCTTGATGTTGTTTCAACTTTGGTATCATAACGAAAATCTAGTTTTTCTTTAAGCCCTCAGCCTACATAAAATCTAGTCTATTTCCATCCACCTAATTAAGTGAGAGATGTTGTGGCACACAAATTAATTCAAGCCAGGAAACAAAACAAAGTAAAATATTGAAACAATGCATTTTCTGGATTCAACTAGGATTTCTTACTTCTGAGGATTATAGGAACGGAAGCTATATTAATAATAGTTGTTATTATATCCAATCTTGTTTAAGTTTTTGACTGATGAACCTCTGTTTTTTTTCCTTCTCATGTCTTGTAGCACTAACGTCCTCAACTGTTAAGGATACTACTGTATATAGTGTTCATAATTTAACTAAATTTGATGGTAGTGTAAAACAGTATTAAAATATAAATAGAACACCTTCTCTGGATTTTCTGATTTAAGTAGGATTCTACGTCTGAGAAATGTAGCATTAAACTTTCACGTAACACATGGACAAAACAAATTATATATATATATAAATCAGTCAAAAATAGGGTCACAAAAATCTCACTAAGTTCAACGAACTCAAACTAACCTCAAAACACCATCCCTGATAAGAGAAACCAAACGATCAACAAACCCAAAGGATAAGACGAAGAAGAAAAAGAAGAGGCTGAGGAAGCAACAATCTGGATAGGGAAATTGCATTGTCCTTGAGATATATTCTGCGTTGTAATGGTGGCCAAACCTTGGAAGAAACAAGCACTCTCATCCTGATTCTTCACTTGAAAGTACATGTTAAACGCATACGACGCATTCCCATTTGCATCAAGACTATTGCAGGAAGATCCGTATCCAAGCGCCGTACAATCCGAGAAAGTGCAGGCGAAATCTATGTTAGAGGCGAGTTTTGTCAAATCTTTGGCTTCTGGATTAAACACACACCACTTGCTGGGTAGATACGGCACATTTTGTGCACCAATCAAGAACTTATTCTGTCCTTGACCTGACAGATCTATAGGAAACTTTGGTTGCCCATCAAATTTAAATATTCCCCAATGGCGTTCAAAATCTCCTGGTGCTATACTTTTCGCATCCTCATCAAGTAATCCGAACAAGTATACCTCAATGTAGGTGGGTCTCAATGGAGTGCCTTTGTTTGTTCCAAGCCTTGGTAAAAGCCCGTTATAGAATCTGTAGGCATTGCCTGCGAAAAAACCGTTTTCGAAATCATAATTAAAACATTTCATGAAAGATTAAATACATCTAAAGCACTGAAAATCTCAGATATTTACCTGAATTTGCGTGTTTGTCACCCTCTGTTGGCCAACCGACTTCTCCAACGATTATTGGCATATCTCCGTGACCAACAGCTTTCAAAGAAGATACCAAAGTATCGAAATTGGCATCAAAAACATTTGTGTAATCAATACCGTTGTCATTTATCGGTTGAGCCCCATCGAAGAAGGCATAATTGAGTGGGAAATCATCATTCCCATAGAGACTTAAGAAAGGGTAGATGTTAATTGTGATGGGAGCATTGTTCTTGCCAAGAAAATCAACAATCTGAGTCATTTGACCAATGATATCGGGACGGAATCTTCCTGCAGATGGAACGGGGTTGCTTGCTGGTGAATCGTATACATCCGCGTTTAAAGGGACTGTTGCTTTAACGGAGTTTCCTAGTCCGGCTTCATTTAGAGCGTTTTGGATGTTCTGAAGTGCAGGGAATGTGAGGTTTATGAACGATCCGTTGTATGATTTGAGGAATGGCTCATTCCCAACAGCTACAAACCTAAAACACATCCACCAGATAAGCTTCACTGAGACATATAAACACATTTTTCTCTAAACCTGTTCTGCAATTTAGCAGTACTGTTAAAAGATATACTATTTCGGATAAAAACACATTTCAGTCTAAACATGTTCCGCATTGACAGTAGTATTAAAAGATTCACCTTTAAAGATATTTGATTTTACAATCAGACAACACAACTCTCATCAGACATTGAAATTCCTAAACAACCAACTTTCAGAAAGTGACATATATATACATAATTTGTCTATAACTCTGTAATAGACATAACTCAAAAATGTATTTACATTTGGCAGATTCAAGAGACTTGCCATTGACTTTTCGTAAACTAAACAATCATGGGTTTATGAGGTTTGGACAAAACAAATACAAAGAATGATAATCTGACCTTTAAACAACATTATAACCAATCAGTAACAATCAAATTGAGACGGAATAGAGAGGAGGCGAAATAAACTCACGTGATATTGACACCACCATCGAAGTTATAACGAGTGACATTCTTACGAACCCAATCTTTGGCTCGGTCATAACTGCCCATGACCTTAAGCTGGTCATTGGGAATAGCGACCATCACTTCAAGACCCGAGCCAGCCAGTGCACCCATGGCAGTCTCGTCCGCATCAAAAATCTTAACTTTTTTGATGTTATTGTCCTTAAGCATCTGAACCACTGTCTTTGGAGGTAGCTTATGTGTAGCCATTGTTCCCCAATTCACACCCAACCCATTTACCGTAATACCCAAATGACCTACTACGATTGCGAATCCGACGACGAGGACTAACAAATTCGACATCGATCTCACCTGATAAAGATAAAAAGGTGACAGTTTTATCTAAGGGAGAAATACTAAAATCTCAGCTTGTTAAATGAAATGAGAAACTTTTAGAGGACCCATCACCTTCTTAGATATGGAAACTGATGAAACGCGTTCAGAGGGAAGATAAAACGCGTAGAGACTGTAGAGAAACCTAAAAAGGTAAAACTCTTTTTGTTTTGGGAAACAAAAAGAGCGATAAAAGTTGGAGATATTTTTATGATTGTTAAAAAATAATAATAATGAGTTTTTAATAGAATAATAACGTTGTAGGTGGATTTATAACGGCTCTATTTGTCCGGAGATAACATGGGCCAATGCTCGTTCAGTCTTTGTCATCATATAACAACTAATAAACAATTTTTTTGAGGGGACATACGGTTACCCGTCACCGACATAAAATTTTCAAAATTTTAATGTCCTTGTGATGAAAATTTTGATAAACTAGGAATGTAAGAGACGATCCAACCCAGTTAACAAAAAAAAAAACATTAAAAAAAAAAAAAAAAAAGAAAGAAAGAGGTGATCCAAGCCTAATCGAACACCAAAACAAGGTTTAAAAACCAATCAAAACCTTATATTTGTTTAATTGGTAACTTCGAAATTTGATTGAAGCTTAGATTTACATTTCATTTAAAGTTTAAAACCCTGTTAATCGAGAGTAGCTTTACACAAGAAACAGAACCCTAGCCAAAACCAAAGTCATACCAAAAGTGTGGGTCGGGACTTCATTTTTTTTCACTCTGGTATATATACTTGCTGCTAAACTGAATTTACTAAAACCATCTAATGACAAATTGGTTACATCGAAACTATGTTTCCAAGTTATTGACGTTCAAATTCATCATAACACTTATACCAGGAATTTTTTTTTTGCCGGATTTCAAATCTAAATGAAAGAATTTTATCGATATAGTGGAAAGTTTGTCCAACGACTGCATTTTTTTTAATCATCGTTATTTTGCACCAAATTTTATAAAGTTCCTCTACTTATTTCAAAATAACATTTGGTTTCAATAAGAGTCAAAGACCAATATGTTTTTATTTGAGAAAGAATTCACACCTAAGTGTGCCAAAAGTCTATGCGCGCATAGTCACTTGTTAAAGAGCCTAAATTATGAAACATATGACATCTTATCACAATCCATAAAAAAAAAAAAAGAAATTCACAGAATGATTGAGGAGAAAAAGTATTTTGACGGTTGATTAACATCTCAATATATATTTTTTTTAAGCTCAAGATCATATCATATGAAAAAAGTAGGTTTCTAAGAAAAAAAATTATTATTAAATTATTTATTATAATTTAATTAGTTTTTTAATGATTTATCCATCCAGAAATTAACATGTGTAAGCATAGTTTCTCAAAAGTTTCTTTAGGGAGAACCGTTTTTCACTTGAGTACTCTATTTTTATTTTTTTGAATATTTTAATGAAGAATCTCTCGGTGAGAGATCCTCAATAGAGATGCTCTAAATTACTTTATAAAAACAATAAAATATTCTCTAGTGTTTCAATGTGTATATAATATCTTTAATTTACCTTGAGGTATAACAACCATCGTTAGTTATTTCTCTAAATCTTTCTTGAATTTTGTAAATACCCTTTCTTCTTCACAGTAATATAATTATTTACATTAGTAGATGGACACGTGTAATGATAAATAGTAAATAGACACTAAATATACTTTCTTCTTTACAGCTCTTACTCAGTTTGATTCTAAGAAAAAAAGTGAAAGCCCACATAACACGTGTAATGGTAAATAGTATATGGACACTAAATATATGTTGGGTCCCATATTCACAAAAATGCTTTTGCAGTTTAGGCCTTGTAGGAAAATCTTTTGTTTGAATTACTGTTATATTTAAAGAAAAAAATTTCATGATTGCTCATATTGTGTTATTTCATTGGTTCGAAAAAATAAACATGTGAGAGTAATTCACTATTAAGGAAATTATTGATAGATACCTGAAATATTTACTACTATTCTAACATATAATGCATTATGAATAAAAATGGTGAAATGTGTTTATGAATTATAAATTGATTAGAAAAATGAATAAAAAATAATCATATACATAAAATAAGTTGTATATTGGCATGGATGTAATGATGATAATAATATTACAATAACTAAATAATATAGCAAAATAATTATACATGAGTTACTTTTCTATATTTTTGGTTCTAATTGTATTGTAATTCAACATAAATGAAGATACTAAAAATGCAATATTCAAACAAAAATCATAAAATAGATAAAATATATTCGAAACAAAAGTTATTTTATCATAATTGTAATATGCATATCTTAATAAACAATATTTTATCATATTTCAATGTTCAAAATCTCTCAATTGCCCAAAATGCAAGCAAATACATATAATATTAAATATGTAAACTATAGGAATTATTATAATTAAAAAACATTAATTAAATTTATCAATGATAATTATAGATTTAACGTTGTATCTTAATAAAAAAGGTAACTCATGTATAATTATTTTGCATTCAATTAGCTTAAGCAACTCAATGTGGATGCACTTTCTGAAAAAAATTCATCAATCATTTCTTTCGTGACCTTCATTCGCATAAGTGAGAGGGTTCTCGAGAGCTTTAGACCTTTGGGAGAATTATTCGATATTTCAAATTTACACCATCTTAGATTCAAGACCGTCAACATTTGATAGCCGAGAAATCGATCAAGATCTCCATAACATTCTTAGATTTGGAGAAATTTAACACTAGCTTTTTACCTATCCAAGTATTGATCCACGAGGTTAGGCCTGGATATAAAACCCGAAACCCGATCCAAAACCGATCTGAGAAATCTGATTGGAATTGGATTTGGTTATGCCCTAAAACCCGATCTGTTAGTATCTGATTTAATTTTTAGATTCGGTTTGGTTCTTATCCAAACCAAAATTTATTTGGATAACAGAATGAAAGCGAAGTATATAAGATTTTTTTCCCAAACTAGCTAACCCTAATGGCTGCAAACACTCGAATTTGCTCTCCCTTCTCTAGATTGTTCCTCCTTCAACTCTTTGAATATTCGTCGCCTCCGGTGGATATCTGATCAAACTAGACTCCATAGCTTTGGCAAAACTAACTGAAGGCAATCTGACCCGAACCGACTCAAACCCGAATAATTTTACTTAACCGATTCGAATCCGAATAAACCCGATCCGAACGTGATCCGAACATAGTCGGGTACAGTTCGAATCCTAAATACCCCTACCCGATTAACCCGAAAACCGATTAACCCGATCCGAACCCGAACCTAAAAGCCCAGGCCTACACGAGGTTACCAATTCTTCCCCGCCGATATCTTTGAGACACAACACAAATCGGTTTATCTCTAATCCTCCGTGTTTGTTAAAAATATATTAGATGATATTAATAGCCTCTAATTGACTACGTCTTACATAATTTGTTTTTTGCTGAAATCAAGGTTGAGAGACTGTATCTCTGTGTGCCTAAATAGTTTGGACACAACAAGATTTTGTGAAAGTGATCGGATGGGAAGAAACGAAGAGGTGCACACCACAAGTTCTTCAGGAAGATGTTAAAGGAGTTTCATCTGCTTGTTTGAGAATTCTGACATTTTTGATATTTTCTTCTGATAAGATATGAATTCTTCACACAAGAGACTCTGCACTTGTAAGTATCTTATTGTATAAAGTATAGTTTTCAAAGTTGCTAACTCACGAGATCGTTACACGTGTCATATCCATCGATTCAAAATTTTGAAAAAAATCTATTATAATAAAGAAACTATACCAAAATGTCAAAGTTGAAAAAATATCAAAAATAATTATAAGGAAACTATACAAAAAATAATGAACTACCATTATTCAGAAAAATATAAATTCTATAAGAAAATTATACAAATTACTAATCTTATTATATAAAGTAAATTATACAAATAATTAACTTCCATAATTAAAAAAAAATTGTAATCCTAAAAGAAAAAAATTGTAAATATTGAACTCTATATAAAGAAATAAGTAGTCTTATATTTTCTCAACAAACAAAACACTTTTCTTCAAAACCATCCTACATTCAACTTCATTCTATTGATAAAACTTCAATTCCTTTTAATTTTTTAAAAAAATATTTTAATTTATTATGAGATAGTCGTAAAAATATATTTATATAGTTTATGATTATTAATTTTTCTTCCAATCTTGGTTTGTTTTTATTCTATTTTTTTAAATAATTTATTATTATAAGGTTGTCGTAAAAAAAAATTATTTTTATATTTTTATGATTATTAATTTTTCTCTAATTTTGGTTGATTGTTTTATACTTTTCAGAAAATGTCTATCTTCTAAAAGACATTGAGCAAATAAATTCAGAATGACAACACTAAATATTTTTTATGTCGATTTGAAAAAAAAGTCAAATAAGATTAAAAATAAATAAATATTATTCAAATAGAAATAACCAACCTATATATAATCAAAATAAATAATTAATTTAACTTTGTTAGATTTTCTATTAGTTAATGATTTCGTATAGACTTTTCAATATTTTATTATATAATTATTTTTACGGGTCATTTAATTTTATTTTTCAAATTTTCTATTCTGATTTTTTCATAAATTTTGAAATATTAAATTATAATCCCACGTATATGCGGGCCTAATCAAGTTTAATATATAGATGGAAAAAAATTCAGGTTTCCAGTTTCTAAGTATTTTGTCTTTTCAAATAATGGAGACAATGACTTGTTTTTGGAAAAATTATATCTTACTAGATTAGGTCCCGTGTATACGCGGATTATAATGTAATATTTTAAAACCAATAGATTTTTTTAAACTTTAGAAAAAAATCACCCGTAAAAATATGTTTATTATATATGAAACTTTGCTGAATAAAACCTTGCTATGTAGTTAGTTACATGATAGATTATTAAAACATTTTATGTATCATGCATAACATTTACTTCTATTTAGGGGTGTCAAAATGGGTAAACCAACTCAAACCAACCCATGACTCAATGAGTTGAAACCTAAATGGTTTATGAGTTGATCCAACTCAATTAATAAATAGTTTGGATCAAATCATAACTCATTTAAATTAATGGATTAATGGGTTAAATTAGTTACCCATATAATTAAATGAATGTATGACCTCTTTTACTCGTAAATCAAAACTGTAAATCAAAATTGTAAATCAAAACTGTATGTGACAAACAGTTTCAATCTCTAGTATTTTTTTTTGTAATTGTAATCGTCATAATTATACAATTTAATTATACAATTTCCAGCTAATTGTCCAATTTCTACCATTTGTGTGACCAAACAGATGAGCGTAATTTAGTAAGTTAAAATGGACACATATGCAAATCGACAAAATCGACATTCGCAGCAAATCGACAAAATCGACAGAAGAATCGAAGAGTCGAGGAATCTCCGGGTGAGATTAGAGTCGAGGAATCTGATTCTCCTGTCTTCGATGGGATCAATTTCTTCTCTAGACTTGCAGCTACGAGCGATTATCTTGTATTGGATTGGTTTTGGTTAACTCAATAAACTATTTCAACCAAACTCATTTCAACCCAATCCATTAAACTCATAAACCATTTTGACCCATTAACTCATTAAGACTCAAATTTCAAACTCAATAAGTTTATGAGTTGGTTTGGATTGAATTGATCCACAAATTTTGATCCATTTTGACACCCCTACTTCTATTTTAAAAGGATTTTCAAAATGAGTTTACATACACAAATTTTAATTTTCCTTAATTATAGCCGTATTATTTCTTCTTTTTAAAATATTTTTTTAATAGATTTTTTTGTTAATAATTTCCTTTAATAATCATTTTACATTTTAATGAAAATTTTCAAATTTATGTTAGCGTAATATCTAAATCTAATTGGTCGAAATATTTAACATGTGTTGAAATCTTATCGTTAGACTTGACACTTGTAGCAATCTCGTGAGATACTAACTTTGAAAACCAAACTTTATCTAATAAGATTTCTTATAGAATTATTTTTTTGTATAATTTCTTTTTAATAATTATTTTACTTTGTCATGAAACTTTCTAAATTTTATATTAGCGTAAGATCTTAATTTAATTGGTCGAAATTTTTAACACATGTCGAAATCTTATCGATGGACATGATACGTGTCTTAATCTCGTGAGTTAATAACTTTGAAAACTCATTTTTATATAATATTATATCATTATTTAAGTTTTTATTATATTATATACCACTTTCCCTAATCTTGATCTAATCTACCACTTTCAAAAATGTAAATTGTCTAAAATATCCCTTAAAACACTCCTTTTTCTCTCTTTTTTTTTTCTCTCTTCACTCTCTCTCTTTGCCTCCTTATTTTTGGGGAAATTACAAAAACTATACTCAAAATTGAGTTTGAATGCAAAATTAGATCTCTAATTGAAACAAATGCAAAACTAGATAAAAAAGATAGGAAAATTATGTTAATCCCCTCCCCGTATTTGCAAACAAACTATAGAAATCGCAACTACAGTTCTAACCTTCGCGTGGCTGAGACTTCATAAACGAAGTTTCACAGTAGAATTCATAAACGAAGTTTCACAGTAGACTTCGTCCATAACGTCCATGAAGTCTGAAACCGTAATTAAAGTTTAGATTAAAATTAGGAAAATAATAAAAAATAATTTCAATGCACTTTTTCTGCATAAAATAAGTTTATCCAAATATGAAATTTATAAATTAAAATTTCATAAAATAAAAGTTTGTAAATTTGATTATGTTCTAAACCCCAAAAACAATCGGAGACTTCACATGCAAAGTTTGCAACCGTAGTTAAATTTTAAATTTAAATTAAAAAAAAATATTAAAAATAATAGAAATATTATTTTAAATCAAAGCCAAATGTTTAAAAATAAAAATTCATAAATTTCATAAAACTAAGCCATGTGATGTAAACAATGTGAGGCATTATAGGTTTAGGGTTTGCCAATGGGTAAGAATCCAAGTATATATCTTTAGGGTTAGACTTAGGTTGATATTGTTTTGATATAAAATCCCGATCTTTCATATAGTTTTTAGATTTTGGATATATTATATTATTTTGATGTCAAATGTAAATATTTGTTAACAAAAAGTGAAAACATAATTCAAATTTTAGAGTTTAGGACATATAGACTTCTCAGATCTCGGGTGAAGCCTCATAGGAGATTTTGTGTATGAAGTCTGTAACATTTTGTGAGCATAGACTTTGCTGTAGAAGTCTGATATTCCAAGAATTCAAAAAAAATATAGACTTCGCTAGTGAAGTCTGTAACTGTTTTTGGTTTTTTAGAACATAATCAACCTTACATGCTTTAATTTTTCAAAGTTTCTGAAATTTTAATTTATTAAGTTCATATTAGGATAAATTTATTTTCTGTTGAAGAAATTGCAATTAATTTTTATTTTTTCTAATTTAAAACTAAGGTTTAATTACGGTTCTAGACTTCGTCCAAGAAGTCTGCAACCACAATTTAATCTTAAATTTATTAAAAATATTTAAAAATTTTTGATTGATAAATTATTTTAAATCAAAAGTAAAAGTTTAAAAATAAAAGTTCATAAAATTTCACAAACGAAGGCATGCGATGTAAACCATGTGAGGCAAAATAGGTTTAGGGTTTGCCAATAGGTAAGAATCCATGTTTATATATTTAGAGTTAGACTTAAGTTGACATTTGTTTTATATAAAATACTGATTCTTCGTATAGTTGTTAGATTTTGGATATATTATACTATTTTGATGTCAAATGTAAGTATTTGTTAACAAAAATTGAAACAAAATATTCGAATTTTAAGGTTCAGGGCATACAGACTTCTTGGGTTTCGAGTGAACTCTCATAGGAGACTTCGTCTATGAAGTTGTAACATTTTGTGAGCATAGACTTCGGTGTAAAAGTCTGAAATTCAAATAAATTTAAAAAATTTAGAAAAAATTTTCGAACATTTTCCAAAAATTCAGAAAAGTTATGCAATTGTTTTTGGTTTTATAGAACATAATCAACCTTACATGCTTTATGCAATTGTTTTTGGTTTTGGTTCTGAAATTTCAACTAATGCAATTGTTTTTGGTTTTGGTTCTGAAATTTCAACTAATAAAGTTCATATTTGGATAAACTTATTTTCTGCTGAAGAAATTGCAATGAAAATATTTTTTTTATTTTTTAATTTAAATCTAAGGTTTGATTACGGTTTGAGACTTCATCTATAAAGTCTGCAACTGTAATTAAATCTTAAATTTAAATTATAAAAAATATAAAAAATATTTTGATCAAAAGTTTTTATTGATAAATTATTTTAAATCAAATTTAAAGGTTTTAAAATAAAAGTTCACAAAAATTTCATAAACTAAGGCATGTGATGCAAACCATGTGAGGCATAATAGGTTTAGGATTTACCAATGGGTAAGAATCCATGTATATATCTTGAGGGTTATACTTAGGTTGATATTTTTTTGATATAAAATGTCGATCCTTCATATAATTGTTAGATTTTTGATATATTATACAATTTTGATGTCAAATATAAGTATTAGTTAACAAAAAGTGAAACAAATATTCAAAATTTAGAGTTTAGGGCATACAAACTTCTCGGGTCTTGGGTGAAGTCTCATTGGAGACTTAGTGTATGAAGTCTGTAATATTTTGTGAGCGTATTTTCGCTGCAGAAGTCTGATATTCAAATAAATCCAAAACAAATGACTAATCTGGGGACTAAACACCTAGTATGAGACTTATTCGAGCAGACTTCTAATTTCCCTCAATGGGACTTCATTACCTTCTGCACAAAGTTCTACTCTCTGCTGAATGACTAAAACAAAGTTCATGAAAACATAAATAAAAAGTTGAAATTCAAATAGATAGATGTAGATAACATAATTTCCAAGTTCATAAACTGAAAAAAACAAACTTTAAAATAATTGAAACAATAATTAAACAGAGATTTGGATAGATAAATTCTCTATTGAGGGACAATTGTCATGTGTCTTGCAGCGTACATATCATAGCGATCGAACTCGTCCCTGAAATCTTCAACCTCTTCCATCGCTGGATTAAACAAAATGTCAGATAATCTTCTTCAGTTTCCAGCCAAGTGTCATCATCACCGCCTGTGTGAATTAAATTAGTATTGTCGTGATCAATTACAATATGTTAAACTAATTATAGTGTATAACACACTACGCACCCACGGATTGACTCTCCATAATTTAAGCACCATGATCACCTCTCCACCCCTCCCGATCCTAAAGCCATTCCAGAAGTCATAAGCGTGTTTGCCGGTTGCCACACTTTTTAGCGTATTATCCCCATTATGATTAATAAAAGGTGGTTGTAAATTACAATAATGTGAGTTTCTTCATGGTGTTATTATTGTTTGGTTTAAACTTACATGACATCTTTGATGTGAAACACACTTTTTATTTGTGCATGGTTTTGTGGATTTTCTTGAAAGGGACTGGTGTTGCAGATCATGCCCATGATATCTACAACATAAGTGTTCTCCTTAAGTTAAATAAAGTTACATGCATATAAAATATGTTTTAAAAAATTTGCATGCATACCTATAGCAACGTTTGTTTTGGTTTTGATGTCACGAATTTGGGTCAAACTTAAAAATTTCAAGTAGTGTTTGTCGTTCAAATGATCGATTCTTCAGATTCTAGTCTCTCTAGACAGAATTGAAAGTATGAAGCGAGACTTTGTAGGACAGAACTCTGCAAATCTTGGTCGTACTACTGCTTTGTTTATTTCAATCCAGTGCCTTTCATACTTCTCCATTCCAGAGAACGTTGGCACATGTACTGGAGTAATCACCAACGTCATCTTAGTTCCCTGCATAAGAAAAAACATCACTAAAGTATTGTCAGATCCATATGACAGCATGTTTGCATGTAAAAACATTAAACCAAAGTGTTTAAACATGTTTGAGTAGTCTGCAGAATAGACCACTCATTCGCATCATTCTTAGCTAGATCGAGAGTTGTTTTCCAAGGAATATGCCAAGGAATATGCTTTCGCTGAAACATAAAAATATTTCTACTCTTCCATATCCTCCAAAAGATCTAAAGAGGAAGTTGGTTAAGGTGAGGAGTTCTTGTTAAAATATGAAGGAAATATACTGCCTTTTATCTTAACATCCAAAGAAAAACTCGAAGCAAGTATCACATGGATACCCGACGCTCTCCAAATGCACTTAGCATAAATACGATAAAAAAACAAATGTTTTGCTATTTCCTCACCATTACAACAACGCCCACATATTAAATGATCACTAATATGGCGATATCTCAAAGTTTCTCCGATTGGCAATGCTCGTAATGACAATTTCCACAAAAAAATGATTTAACTTATGTGTTCTTCTAACCTTTTATATTGCTTGTTTAATAGTAATGTCTCTTGGGGGTGGTTGCGTAACTGGACGAGAATGAAGGTGAGAAACCAGCCAATAATCCGACTTAACAATGCAATATCTCTTTGTTTTTTGAAATATAATGCCACCCTCGAAGATCTCTCTTTGTTTTTTGGGTAAATTTTTATTGATAGAAATATCCCAGCATCTGCAGTAACAACAAAGTCTTGGACCTAAGACACGTCCCAAGTTGTTCCTATTGCATTTAACCAATCGCAGACCATAAAGCTCTATATATTATCCATTCTTCTAGTCAGTGGACGAGGAGGATGAAGGGAAGCCACAGATCAGACCAAGCATTAACCATAACACCATCCCCAATTATAAAGCGCAACCCTTGTTTAAGAAGGTTTTGTCCATGGAGTAAAGAACGCCACACAAAAGATGGAGTTTTCCCCCTTTGAGCATTAAAAATATTTGTGTCTGGAAAATATTTTCCTTTAAGCACTATGGTCATCATACAATCTGGCTGTTGCAAAATTTTCTAAACATGTTTCCTAAGTAGAGCAATATTGAAGTTTTCTAAATCTCAGAAAGTGAATCCTCCTTCACGTTGGGGGAGACATAACCTTCACCAAGCAAACCAAAACAAACCTTTCTTATCTTCACTAGTACTCCATCAGAAGCGACTAAGCACACCATTGATTTCTTTACAAATTTTCTTATAGAGTTTGAAAATATGCATTCGATATATAGGCATATCTAAAGCCACAAATTTCAAAAGAATCTCTTTTCTCCCATGACATAAAACCTTTTTACTCCAGCCTTGAGAGCGTTCTTTGAACTTTTCAACAATATAGTGAAACATTTCTAATTTTTTACTATCGAATTGTTATGCATGTAAAAACATAAAACCAAAGTGTTTATCGCATACTACTTCATCTATTAATACGTAGGTATAGTAAGGGCCTTCATTGAGAATGGAGAGTAAGAGAAGGCGCAGCGAATCTTGACTTTGAAATGCCAATCTGTTGTGCTTCCATTGGCTTCGGCTATAAGGTTGTAAGCATCCATCGATTTTTTTGATTTGTTGTGAGTTTTGTGTGGTTTTTATTTTTTATTTCTTTTTTTTGTGTGTTGTAGAGATAAAAGTAGTGGATAAGAAACGACTTCGTCTATGGAGGAGGAGTGATTAAGAGATGGGAAAAAGAAAGACGGGAAACGGAGAGGATATGTGACTATTCAAAAACATGAGCGTAGACTTCTTTGGTGAAGTCTGATAAGAGACTTTATCTGTGAAAAATGAGCGTAGAGTCTGAATTTCAAAACATGAGCGTAGACTTCGCCGTAAAAATCTAAAATTCAAAAATTTCAAAATATTTTGAAAATTTTGTAAAATTACGGTCACATTACAGTTACTAAACAAGTGAAAAAATAGATATTACAATAGATAATTTGGGTAAAAAACAAAAAACAAAAACAAACGTCACCATCTCTCTCTTTCTCCTCCAAACTATTGCGCCATCGTAATTAGGGTTCCATTCTCGTCGGTACTCACCAAACTCTCTCTATCTTTTCCATGACCCGTCTTCCTCCCCGCCGGAATCATTAAACGACTCTCCCTCTCCCTTTCTCCGAACCGTCATCACCGTCGACTATTAGGGTTAACTTGTCTCGCCGTCGACAAAACATCGACTCTCTCTCTCAATCCTATCCGAACCATCGTCATGACTAGGGTTGCTATTCATTACCAAACGACGACTCTCTCTCTCTCTCAGTCTTTTACCGAACCGTCGCCGTGGACTAGGAATTCTTACTAGAATATCACCAAACGAAGACTCTCTCGCTCACCATTTCTCTGAACCGTAACTCTTTCTTCTTTTTTGTATTTCATTTCATCTTTATTTGATTCTCGGATATGAGATTTGCAACCGACGAGACACATCTTCAATCTCTATTCATTTTCTAATCGTTTTGCTAGCTTGCGTCTACATCCTCCATTTCAATTTACTCTCTTCGTTTGTGCCTTTACCGATCTTGGATTTACAATAACTAGAGTGTATGAGACTTCATCTGGGAAGCCTTCAACACATACTTCTCCAGTGAAGTCTCAAGTACAGACTTTACATGTGAAGTCTTCATATAGACTTCACAGGCGAAGTCTCATACACTTTACAATTATCTAACTTCCCATTTTGTTTTGATGTGACATATGAATGGAATATGACTGCAACATGCGAAATAACTGAATATGAACCAAAGACAGAGTCCACCAAGGCAATTCATTAAAGATGTTGAGCCGAAACCTGACAAAAGTATATAATACTACAGCAGAACACCTAACCTTCTTGAAACTGTCAAGCTTGTACTAACTGAAGACAAATGGGATACGATATGGACTTTCCAATTGGATGTCTTCTTAATGTACCACGATAAAATGATCGCATGGGCATCGAGGCTGGTCCAATTTATGCACGATTTCCAACTTGTATGCTTCAAGAAGCATGAGATTTTGAGTTTAGTCGGGAAGACCCCAGTCAGATTCTCTATTCACGAGTTTGAACACATCACCGGGCTCAAATGCGAATATAAGGAAAATTTTATGACTTTGGAGCCTGAAGCTGAGATCACGGATGAGATGAGAGAGTTTTGGGTAAAGCTTGGAGTGGCTGTGGAAGTTCGACCAAGCTATGAAGACTGGTGTCAGACGATGTTCTGAGTGGGTTCTGGATGATCGCTTGAAGTTGGGCTATCTAGCCATCCTTGCCAGCTGCATTGATGCACACCCTCACTCTCAGGACATCAATGTAAACCTTGTAGGCTGTTTGAACAAGTTTGTTACATACCCTTGGGGAAGGGTAGCTTTTAATGTAAATCTACTAATCATAGTAGAGATTAGCAGGACCAGAGACTTTAACATGTAAATATGCCAACAATTTATTTAACAAGAGCGATTCATAAGTTGTGTCAGCTAAAGCCATGTATTCTGCCTCTGCACTACTTCTAGAAGTTGTTTGTTGTTTCCTTGCTTTCCATGAGATTAAAGAATTTCCCAGAAAAACACAAAACCCTGTGGTAGATCGCCGAGAGTCTGGACATGCTGCCCAAAGACATGCTGCACAAACCACGGCCTGGATCTCCTTTCAGATATCTAACAAATCGATGAGCAGCTTCAAGATGTTGAGTCCTTGGTTGTGACAAATATTGGCTCAGCTTATGAACTGCATAGGTAATATATGCTCTTGTAATAGTAAGATATAAAAGTTTCCCAATGAGAGTTCTATAAACTGAAGCATCAGGCAAGATATCTCCACTCTCTGAATTTAACTGAACAGTAGAATCCATAGGTGTGGTAACTGGTTTACAGCCAAGAAAACCAATACTTTCCAACAAATCCAAAGTATATTTTCGTTGACACACACAGATTTCCTTCTTTATTCCTTGCTATTTCCAGCCCAAGGAAGTATTTTGTTGGACCAAGATCTTTAAGCTTAAAAGCTGAAGTCAAAGTTGATATGATCATAGCCGCAAAAGGAGCTAAAGAAACTACGGAGAATGAGGAGCAGCTAGAACCAGAGCTTAATGGAGACAAAGAGGGAGCAAAGGAGCCGTTTGAAGTTGTGGAGACTAAGGAAGAAGGAGAAGATGCCTTACACATTCCTCCTGGTCCAATAACTCGGTCCAAGTCACTCAAGTTTAAAGAAGCTCTCAACAAACTCCTACACACCATTCCGGGCCAACTTGAGTATGCTTATCCAACTACTCTGGTTGTGATTCAAGCTACTTAAGTCTTCATCAAGAGAGTGTTATGGATTGTACTCTTTTTCTCTCCTCTTAGTTTTGTCCTAATGGGTTTTTCTAAGAGAGGTTTTTAATAAGGCAAGTCCATAACACTTTACCCCAACCTCTTGATGAAACCAAAGCCCACTCTATCTTACTCTTATCATTTCAGCGAAAAAGGGAGATGAAGGATCAAGTCAAGACTTGTTTTGAATCTAGTATTTGTCATTTATTTCTCTTGTTATTTTCTATGTGTTTCGAAACTCTATATGTACTCTCTCTTGTTCTCTCTTTCATTTCATCAAACTTCTTAATCCAAAAACCTTTCTCTAAGTGGTTGATCATTTCGCTTGATTAGTGTATTCGGATTCATTTCCTTGCATTTTCAAGCCTTCGAAAGTCTAGGAGTCATTCCGCAACTCTTAGAAGTTTCTTTCAATCCACGAATATCTCTGTTTTAAACATACCATTCGTTTACAACCCATGAAGTAGCATCAAGGGACGTGATTCTCACCTACGATCATATCAAAAGTGGTTTTCAAATCAGAAGCAGCCTTATCACTATTGCTAGCAATGAGTATGTCATCAACATACACCAATAAAGCTACAAAAGTAGTGTTATCCTTCTTAACAGACAGTGTATGTTCTGATTCTGATTGAACAAAGCCATCTTTCAAAAGAACCTTTGAAAATTTTCTATTCCATTGCCTTGACGCCTGCTTAAGGCCATATAAGGACTTATGAAGTTTCCAAACTGCATTAAGAGGCAAAATCTCACCTGGAGGAGGAGTATAACCGGGAGGTAAATCTATATAAATTTCTTCTTCAAGATCTCCATGTATGTAGGCGTTAGTAACGTCCATCTAAGTAAGTGACCAGCTATGTTTTGCAGCCAAATCAAGTAGTAACTTCACTGTCACAAGCTTAGCTACTGGAGAAAAAGTATATATATAATCCCCACCTTCTTGTTGTGTGCAACCTTTTGCTACTAAATGAACTTTATATCTGTCAACTGTTCCATCGGCAATGTGCTTGATCTTATAAACCCATCGACAACCAATCGTTTTCTTTCCTTCAGGCAATCAAAACACTGAAAATGTACCAGTGTTGACACATGTCTGTAGTTCTTCATTCATAGGTTCATGCCACTTTCAAACCTTACTGCCTCTAGGAAATACTTTGGTTCAGATTCAGTGGAGATATTTAGAAAAATCTGCTGATAATGGTCATTTAATCTGGAGTAGTCTACAACAGTAGACAATAGATGAGTTGTTTGACCACTGGAACTTGAAGTTTGATGAACCAAATTACAATGATAATCATTCAGATAAGATGGATCACGTATGTTTCTTTTAGGTCTGTTTGCATTAACAGGGATAGTATTCTCAGACTCTACTAAGAAATCATTGTTATCAGAAAGAACTTCAGGATAAGGAGGAATTTGTTGTGAAACAGGAGGCATAGAAGTAGTATCTGGAATTGGTAAAAGAAGAATGATGGAAGGGAAAAAATTGAGTATTTTTGAAAATGTTTCTGAAGATTTAAAGGGAAATATATCTTCATGAAAGACAACATATCTGGAAATTGAAATGGAATGAGTTTCCAGATTAACAATTTTGTAGCCTTTGTATCCTGAAGGATATCCAAGAAAAACAGAAGCTTCTGCTCTTGGTGTAAATTTGTGCCTATCTTTGGGATAAGTAGAGGCATAACAAAGGCATCCAAAACATTTAAGATTGAAATAATCTGGTTTCTTTTGAAGAAGTAATTCATAGGGAGTCTTGTTTTGAAGTAAAGGAGAAAGAGTTCTGTTAATGAGAAAAACAGAAGTTCTAACATAGTCACTCTAATACTGTAATGGAACATTTGATTGAAAAAGGAGAGCCCTGGCCACATTAAGAATGTGTTGATGTTTTTTTCAACAACCGAGTTTTGTTGTAGTGTATCAACAAAATAAAAATAGTGAATGATTCCTTTTGATTCAACAAGAGAAGTAAAAGAGAGTGATGGGGAATTATCAGACCGAATAGCCTTGACTTTATTAGAATATTGTGTTTCTACAATGTTCAAGAAAGTGGAAAGACATGTAGAACATCACTTTTAGATTTTAGTAGAGATACCCACCCAAGTGACTCTAGTAAAATCATCAACAAGAGTAAGAAGTATTTGAAACCCTCGGTAGAAACAACAGAGAAAGGACTCCAGACATCTAAGTGAACAATATCAAAAGGATTCTTTGACAGATAATTAAGAGAATGAAAAGATAAACGTTTTTGCTTTGCTAGATGACAAGTCTTGCAATGTGACCAATCTTTGAGCTTTGTCTTAGGGATAGAAAGATCTTCAGAGAGAGCTTGAATCTTAGAGAAGGAAGGATGACCCAGTCCAGAGTGCCAAAGAGAATTGGATTCAGAGACATTTAGATTGTAGATGAAAGAGTCAGGTTGAGAAGCTTGAGGCTATGATGATTGATTCTCTAACTCCAGAAAGTAGAGTTTGTTTTCCAGTCTACCTCTGCCAATCATCAAGCCCCGAGTAAACTCCTGAATTGTGTAAAAGGAAGGATAGAAGTTAACAAAATATGCACAATCTTGAAGAAGGGAGCTTACACTGAGTAGATTAAGATGAAAAGATGGAATGAAAAGAACAAGAAGAAGCTTATCTGACAACTTAACAGTACCAGATTGATTAATGGCAACCCTAGTATTGTTTGGTAATTTCACAGTAGTTTTAGAGATACTATCTGTAACGTCCGTGTTCCGAGCTCGGGATGTTACTAAGCTCGGGATGTTAACGGGCTTAGAATGTTAACGAGCTCGGGGTGATATTGAGCCCGGGGAGCTAATGAGAAATTGAGTTAGCTTTTCTTTGGAAGTGGTTTTATGTAATTCCAATTAGCGGTTCAAGAGATGTGATTTCTTTACTGAAGACATGTCATTTCCGGAAAACGCAGTGGCAATCCAAAGCTGATGAAAGATCATATCATATGAAGGCCTTCTATTTGGATTGAGCTCCAGAGATCTTATCTTCGTCAATGTTGTAGCCAATTGAGTTATCTTTCAATGAAGTTGGTTTCAAAGAATTTGAGGATGTGGTTCAAAGGTTATGGCCTAAATAGTGGACGCATATCAATCAAATCGGTTTGAAACCGATTTCCAAAACGAACGGGGATTCCGGTTTAATGGGCTAAACCGAACGGTGGATACCCTAATTCCCTCTATAAAAACTCAACCTCTCCTTCTTGTTGCCTTCATTTTGGTCGAAACCTTGGTTGCTGAGAGAGAGAGAGAAGAGCTTGGAGATTTTTTGTGAGAAGGGAGATCAAAACCTTGAAGGTGAAGCAGAGGCAGCAGACAGAGACGGGGAGAAAGGAGTTTCGACCTAGCAAATCGTGTCCAAAAGTAACGATTTTTGGTGGTGTTGTAGTTAAACCCTAGAATTAGATGTACCTCTTTGCAGATTTGGATTTGAGTTAGTATTCTAGGAGTTATCCATGTTTTGGTGGAGGCATCGCGTTTTAGACGCAGTCTGGACCAGCGGATGTTCAAAGTTAGATCGCGAGTTCTTCTGTGGACGGATCGTTTTGAAACTTTGTGAGCACGTTCGGGGCATATAGAGGCTTACTTTCACCAAAGGGATTTGAAAGTGGACGGTTATTTCGTGAGTTACGACTCAATCTTTCAGACTGAGCGTTCTGAGTTTTTGCAAGAAATTCCAGCGGATGTTCAAAGTTAGATCGCGAGTTCTTCTGTGGACGGATCGTCGCGAAACTTTGTGAGCATGTTCGGGACATATAGGGGCTTTACTTTCACCAAAGGGATTTGAAAGTGAGCGGTTAGATTGTGAGTTGCGACTCAATCTTTCCGGTTGTCTGTTCTGGAATTTTTCCTGTTTTTGCCCAGTTTTTGGTAAACTCAGTTTTTGTTGTTGTGGTTGGCTGTAGGTGAGTTCAGCTGCTGTGGGGTTGTGTGTAAGGTCTGTGCTGAGTGTGTGGTGGTTTCTTTGAACGAATTCTCAGTAAATCGAGGTGAGTGCGTGACCATGGGCTTATCTAAGCTATGGTGATGGTTTTGGTGTTTTGTGTTTGTTGTTTGATTGTGTTGGATGCAAATGGGAAGTCATAATCGATTATGTGTGGTGTTATGTCAATGACTTGGTGGTCATTGGTTAGTCATTTGCATTGTGTGTGATTGTTATATCATTATGCTTGTGTGTATAGCTCGTAGATGGAAGGATCGCCTCACTAAGTATTTGTGATAATACTAACACATCTCTTTGTGTGTGATGCAGGTGAGTTTTGAAGTGAAATCGTGGAATCATGGCGAGGATAGGAGGATGATTTAGTGACTCGGGGTTTGTGTGTGGTATTACGGTGTTTAGTAATACTATTTTATTGTTTTGTCTTCCGTTGTGCGTGTTAATTCCTAGGGATGAGAATTGTGTGGTGTGGTGTGTGTTTGGGTAAATATTATCTTTTGGGGGATAATATTACTATGTGAATTCGATTATGGTTTAAAATTGAATTCGGTTTGTGTGGTTGCGAATATTATTTACGGAAATAATATTTGTTGTGTTAAAAAAAAAAAAAAAAATAGACACCCGGGTTCGGGGCGTCTCAAGTTGGTATTTGAGCGTTACGGTTTCTAGGATGGGTGCGGGTTGCATGTGTTGTTGTGTGAACCGTAAATTGTTGAGTCTTAATTGATTGTGTGTTAGTCAATTAAGTGTGGTGTGGGGTCTTGGATCATCCTCTTCGAGCCTTTAAAGAGATTCCACGGTAAGTTTCTCCTGTTTCTCTGCTGTTTGGTGTTTGTGTTTCTGAACTTCTGTGGGAAGTGCAGATGGTTAGAGGCAGAGGTCGTGGTCGCGGTCGTGGACGCGGTCATGGTCGTGGAGCTCCGTTTGCGGAGGAGAGTGTGGCACGAGGTGTTGGCGGGTTGAGCAGGTGTGTGTTTTCGCATGCGGGTTCAGAGGAGGCTGAGAGTGTGGCCGGTTTGGATGCCGGTGTAGTTGGTTGGGATACCGGTGTGGCTGGATTGGATACCGGTATGGATGGTTTGGATACCGGTGCGGTCGGTTTGGATGCTGGTGTGGTTGGTTCAGATACCAGTGCGGCTGGTTTGGATGCCGGTGTGGTTGTTTTGGACGCCGGTAGTGGCCGGTGTGGGTCCGATGTGGTTGGAGGTTCAAGCGAGTATTGTCGGTGTGGCAGCGGGTTCAGCTCAGGCTCGGAATGATCGCATCATAGAGCTACTAACCAGGCTATTGGAGCGGTTACCAGAGAGGGTACCAGTGCAAGCTCCGGTAGAGCCACCAGTGGTGGCAGAGCAAACCGATAGTGGCGGTTGGCGAGTGCAGAGGAACTCCCATCTTACTGGAGATGGTGGAGCAGTTGCAGAGGATGGCCGGCGAGATTCTTTTCCAGTGGTGTCAAACCTGAGGTGGCATTTAAGTGGAGGACGCAGTTGGAGCGGAACTTCCATTCGATTAGGTGTCCTGAGGGATACCGGATGGATCTCGGCGGTCACCTATTTGGATGGTGATGCCACCTTTGGTGGGAGGGTGTTGCAGCCAGGCGGGTCCAGGCAGAGATGACCTGGAAGGACTTTGTTGTTGGAGTTAAACTCCAAGTACGTTCCTCCGAGGACTTTAGATCAGTTGGAGGGACGGTTCTTGGAGTTGTCTCGAGGGCAGAAGCGCAAAGTTCGAGGGCGCTCAGAGGTCAACCAAAGGTGGTCAAAGATGTTTCCAGTCTGGAAGCAAGTACCACAAGGTTGCTGGTTGTCCTCAGAGAGACACGAGTGAGGATACTCAGAGGGGCAGCCAAGGTGGTCGAGGGTGCTTCAAGTGTGGGAGCAAGGACCACATGGTTGCTGGTTGTCCTCAGAGAGTCACGCGTGAGGATACCACGAGTAGAGATACTCGTGTGTGTTACCGCTGTAGAGGGAGGTAGGACACATCAAGACGAAGTGTCCCAAGCTGCAGGCCGGATGGAGGTGGCGGTGGTAACCACCCATTGAGGCGAGACCAGTGAGGGTTCTCGAGAGGAGACTTGGGAGCCAGGATTCGGGATGAAAGCTAGTTTAGGAATGGTTTGAGAGCAAGCCGAGGTTTGAGGCTTTCATTC
>SMJT01000017.1:2640929-2769966 GCA_004349715.1 Crucihimalaya himalaica | reverse complement strand
CGAAGTAGAGTCTGCGGTTTGTGTTACGAGTTGGGAGCGATGAGTCTATGACGTGGGTATAAGCATATGGATCGAATGTAAACCTCAGGATAGGTGATAGTGTTGACTCGTGATTGGGTGGGTGGCCGTTTTGGCCACGAGTTGATTCAAAATCATTGCCGATGATTGTGAGGTGGAGGTCCTCGTGAACGGATTGTGTGTCGAGATTCGAGGACACAATCTATGTTAGTGGGGGGAGAATTGTAACGTCCGTGTTCCGAGCTCGGGATGTTACTAGCTCGCGGATGTTAACGGGCTTAGAATGTTAACGAGCTCAGGGTGATATTGAGCTCAGGGAGCTAATGAGAAATTGAGTTAGCTTTTCTTTGGAAGTGGTTTTATGTAATTCCAATTAGCGGTTCAAAGAGATGTGATTTCTTTACTGAAGACATGTCATTTCCGGAAAACGCGACAGTGGCAATCCAAGCTGATGAAAGATCATATCATATGAAGGCCTTTATTTGGATTGAGCTCCAGAGATCTTCGTCAATGTTGTAGCCAATTTAGTTATCTTTCCAATGAAGTTGGTTTCAAAGAATTTGGATTGTGGTTCAAAGGTTATGGCCTAAATAGTGGACGCATATCAATCAAATCGGTTTGAAACCGATTTCCAAAACCGAACGGGGATTCCGGTTTAATGGGCTAAACCGAACGGTGGATACCCTAATTCCCTCTATAAAAACTCAACCTCTCCTTCTTGTTGCCTCATTTTGGTCGAAACCTTGGTGCTGAGAGAGAGAGAGAGAAGAGCTTGGAGATTTTTGTGAGAAGGGAGATCAAAACCTTGAAGGTGAAGCAGAGGCAGCAGACAGAGACGGGGAGAAAAGAGTTCGACCTAGCAAATCGTGTTCAAAAGTAACGATTTTTGGTGGTGTTGTAGTTTAACCCTAGAATTAGATGTACCTCTTTGCGGATTTGGATTTGAGTTAGGATTTAGGGAGTTATCCATGTTTTGGTGGAGGATCGCGTTTTAGACGCAGTCTGGACCAGCGGATGTTCAAAGTTAGATCGCGAGTTCTTTTGTGGACGGATCGTGGAAACTTTGTGAGCACGTTCGGGGCATATAGAGGCTTACTTTCACCAAAGGGATTTGAAAGTGGACGGTTATTTCGTGAGTTACGACTCAATCTTTCAGACTGAGCGTTCTGAGTTTTTGCAAGAAATTCCAGCGGATGTTCAAAGTTAGATCGCGAGTTCTCTTGTGGACGGATCTCGCGAAACTTTGTGAGCAGTTTGGACATATAGGGGCTTTCTTTCACCAAAGATTTGAAAGTAGCGGTTAGATTGTGAGTTGCGACTCAATCTTTCCGGTTGTTCGTTCTGGGATTTTTCCTGTTTTTGCCCAGTTTTGGTAAACTCAGTTTTTGTTGTTGTGGTTGGCTGTAGGGTGAGTTCAGCTGCTGTGGGGTTGTGTGTAAGGTCTGTGCTGAGTGTGTGTGGTTTCTTTGAAACGATTCTCAGTAAATCGAGGTGAGTGCGTGACCATGGGCTTATCTAAGCTATGGTGATGGTTTTGGTGTTTTGTGTGTTGTTGTTTGATTGTGTGGATGCAAATGGGAAGTCATAATCATTATGTGTGGTGTTATGTCAATGACTTGGTGGTCATTGGTTAGTCATTTGCAATGTGTGTTGATTATTATATCATTATGCTTGTGTGTATAGCTCGAAGATGGGAGGATCGCCTCACTAAGTATTTGTAATAATACTTAACCATCTCTTTGTGTGTGATGCAGGTGAGTTTTGAAGTGAAATCGTGGAATCATGGCGAGGAGAGGATGATGATTATGTGACTCGGGGTTTGTGTGTGGTATTACGGTGTTAGTAATACTATTTTATTGTTTTGTCTTCGTTGTTCGTGTTAATTCCTGGGATGGAATTGTGTGTGTGTGTGTGTGTTGGGTAATATTATCTTATGGGGGATAATATTACTATGTGAATCGATTATAGTTTAAATTGAATTCGGTTTGTGTGGTTGCGAATATTATTTACGAGAAATAATATTTGTTGTTAAAAAAAAAAAAAAAAATAGACACCCGGTTCGGCGGCGTCTCACATATTCAATGTCAGCAAACAGGACTTAAATAGCAACAGACGTGCGTTGTGTGCACCAGAATCAAACAATCCAAGCAGCAAATTAAGGCATGGTTCTCTTTAGATTTGTGCAAATGAAGTTACCTGCAGAAGATGCATCATAATTGACACCATGGATCTCATTTATACATGGCATGTTGCGTTTGTCTTTGTAGTCAACTGAATTTGCCAATTGTTCAATCTGTTCTGAAGACAGCTGAGCTAAACACATTGGAAACTTTGATTGAAATGATCATTGTACTACAGCAGAGTTAGTAACCACAATGATATGATCATGGACGAGCTTGAACCGAGCTTGTTAGCTGAGCTTGATCCAGAGGATATTGACAAGGTCAACATTAGCAGCAGCCGAACCAAAAACTCCATCTAATGCACCACACAAGTCGCAAAAGGTTTGAAACGGATACATGTGCCTTTCTTGGAGCGTCTAAATTTCAAACACGAGGATCAGCACATTAAGACCACTTGAAAAAACTTTCTCAACTCACATAGAGAAACTCCTCGAAGTGGAATCAGATCAATCCGAATCCAGAAGAAGGAGTTTATGCCATTTGCAAATCGGGTGATCCCCAGTATATCCGATTTGGACAGATACGCCTTGTTTGGAGGTTTCCAACCAAACCAAAAGGAGTTAGGCTACAAATCAACCTGTTCTACAATCTTGATCCATCAGAAGTTCGTAGAGAGTTTGAATTCAAGTCGATATCATTTTTCATTTGGGAGTTATTTCAAGTTCAAACCCAACGGATCCTCGGCTTGCTTCATTTCCGAGCTGTAACTTCTCAACGGATCCACTGTCAAAGCTTCAACGTTTTGGGCATTCATTTCTTTCATCAAAGATATTCCCAAGAAGCTTACCTATTCCCTAAAACCGTCAAGTACAAAGAAGACATCATGGAGAAAAACAAATGGGCTTGTGACCATTTACACTCTTTTGTTCCTTACCTTGGTTTCGTCCCAATGTGTTTTCCAGAAAGGTTTTTAATGAGGTAAACGGTTTCACATCTCTACTCAAGCCCAAATTTGAAGAAGAAAATCTTGAAGCCCAGCAAGGAAATTCGTGGCCCATCAAGATCAGATTCGAAGATCAAGAGGACAAATCAAGTGAAAGCTCAAGGACTCCCCGCGCTCAAGAATTCCCGAGCTCCGCACTAACAATCGGGGGACGAGCTCCGCGCTCAGGACTCCCGCGCTCAAGAATTCTCGAGCTCGCACTAACAATCGACGAGCTCCCGCGCTCAAAGCTCTGCACTACCATTTGTCCGAGCTTCCGAGGCTCTCTCACACCGTCCTCAACGTGATCCGAGTACAACACCCGTTACTTCCCATAGAAATTGGACCGAGGTGTTTGATCTTGTACTCTTTTCCCTACTTATGGGTTTTGACCCAATGGGTTTACCAAAAGAGAGTGTTTTAACGAGGCAGAACATTCATCTCCGAGCTGGTCCAACTTCTCGCGTCAACAAACCGGATAAGAGGAGATGGGAGGCTAAAGGCATTCACACAAGAGTTTAAGTGCTTTAATTAGGACTTTGTTATTTCCCATTACATTGTTTTTAGTCTTTTCTACAAAACTCTTTACATTCTAGTTCTATTTAAAACTATGTAAATCTTTTGAGAATGATTAATCCAATATATACCTTTTTCTTTAGAGAAGTCTCTCTTTTGTTCTTCAAGAAACTTTCGATCTCTTTGTGGTTAGCTAAGAAATCAAACCGTTCCTAGAGTGGTTAGCTCTGTTGAACACAACCGTTCACTAGGTGGTTAGCCTTTGTGTTCAATCCGATTCGAGGTGGTTAGCCGACGAGTCACAAGCGTTCCTAAGTGGTTTAGCCTACGGTTCAGGTTTACCGAGTGCAGTCCATAGCCCTCGACGCAACCAATTCACTTCCCCGCCTTGTTCTACAAGGATTATCCGTAACCAATACCGAACAAGAGTGTTTCTTGGGAGATCTAACCAAGATCGTATCAAGTGGTATCAGAGCCACGCTCTTGATTAAACCCGGTATTTTCTATCCATTTTCTACCTCTTCATCTTCTAAATAATTTCTTTTCTTTCTATCTATTGTAATAAACCAGTTTCAAAAAAAAAAAAAAAAAAAAAAAAAAATCGAATTAAAAAAAAAAAAGAAAGAAGAGAAGAAATCTGGTTCATCAATTCTTTTCTACCTATCTTGTCTCCTTCATATTCATCTAGTGATCTAATTGGTTTTTTTTTGAAGCTACCATCGAATAGTTTCGATTTATCCTTAAGAACCGAGGAGAACTTCTTAGTGTTTCGTGAGGATATTCGAGTGTTGAGGAAACAAATTTGAGAGAAACCACTTGTGAGATTTTCACTAACGTGTTTGCTAATATTTTTTGCGAGGTACAACATGTATTTTGGTCTATTGAAAAAGGAGACACCAGAGAAAAATCCAAGGAGAGAAAGAGACCAACTGCGACAACCTAGATACAAGGAGGCCGAAGAGTATTATGATCGTGGTCGTAATACATTTCGGGAAAGCAAGAGAGACCTAGACGTGCAAGAGAAAGCAGAGGTCATCATCATGAAGATCGTGGATATCTCATGGCCCCAAATTCCATCATTCTATGGTAAACATGATCCGGACACCTACTTGGAGTGGGAGAGAAAAGGTGGAACTCGTTTTTAATTCCCATCACATTTCGGAGATCAACAAGGTACGAATTGCAACTACTGGATTTTGTGAGTATGCACTCTATTGGTGCATCGATTGGTAACTTCACAGAGGCGTAATGGAGAATATTCCAGTGGAGACATGGCAGAAATGAAAGCAATCATGAGGAAGAGACATGTTCCCCAGCCATCACCATCGTGAGCCAAATCAGAAGGTGGTTCTTCCCAACAATGGGAGTCAGAGTTAAAAAGCAGACGTAGTGGTTTCTGTTTCACTTCTATCTTTGTCCGAGGAGCAGAAACAAAAGGAATTTGAAACCGCACCTATCTATGACGATTATGAGGAGTATGCTTCTGAGGAAGAGGTAAACGTTTTGAGTGATTACCTAAACACTACTCACAAAAAGAAAAAGAGGCCTGAGAGGAAACCAAGCTAAAGGCCTTTGAGAGCAAACCCGTGAGAAATTCAAACTTCCTTGTGAGAACCGATGAGGTTAAGAGTTCTTTGTCGTCAAAACACCCTTTGATTATTTTTGACTATAAAGAAGCTTTTATTAGCTTGACTAATCTTACACCGGTGCGGCCGAGTGAAGTGATTTTTCTTTTGCAGGGTTATAGAGATGTTTTTCCATGAAGACAACTCAAGAAGTTTCCAACCGATCCATGGAAATGAGCATCATGTTTGTCTTTGATCCCGGAACACCCTTTGAGGCATTTTCCTATGTCATCCAATGCAAACAAAGTAAGAAAACATGGTGACTAATGACATGTCTAAGGAATATGAATTACTTTCCATTCCTGATGGCAAAGTTGCTAGATTTTGAACACACCAAAGAGTTTTACGAGTCTGATTTTAAAGCTGTGTTTCAAACTTGTGAAAAGTTTTCATATGAGAAGTTCTTTAGGCATGAAGATTTTATTGCTGGGGATAAGTTATTTGAGCCTAATCAATCAATTAGAGATTCTATTTTTTGTTGATAGATTCTCTATGAAAGTGTATTTGAACCCATATCTTAGGACTAATAAGATTTCGCATGGTTTTAGATCTTTCATAGAGATTTTTCGATTTTGTCTACATTAAAGACATTCTTGTCTACGACAAAAATCTTTGATAAGCATGTTTATCATTTGAGACTTGTTGAGGATGGCTTAGAAGAGAAATCGATTCCTAGATTGGAAGAAGTATACCTTTGCACATATGATTTTGTGTTTCGAGTCTTTGTTGTGAAAGCACAAGGTATACAAACTCAAGGAATGAAAGCTCATGCACCAGAAACGTGGTTATCTAACTTGTTGGCTACTGAAGTTTAACATCCAAGTTGATTGTGACCCATGGAAGCATTGAGAAATGAGCAGTATGCTAAGCGAGCTAATGAGAGGCAGCATAAACATGGTTTTTGAGCACGGTGATTGGATTTGGTTTCTAATGAGCAAGGGCCAAAGAAAAACCAAAATAATGCCAAGAAGTGACGACCCACTTCAAGTCTAGGAGCTGATCACTGATGATGCATACAATATATGCTTGCAAGGTAAGTACTCGTTTTTATTATTCTTTGATAATTCTAACTTGGACTTTTTGGGTGTAGATGGTCCAGATTTGAGGACAAATCCTTTTCAACTGGGGGAGGATGATATGATCATAGACGAGCTTGAACCTGAGCTTGATCCAGAGGATATTGACAAGGTTCAACATAGCAGCAAGCCGAACCAAAACTCCATCAAATGCACCACACAAGTCGCAAAGGTTCGCAACGATACATGTGCCTTTCTTGGAGCGTCTAAATTCAAACACGAGGATTCAGCACATAAGACCACTTGGAAAAATTTCTCAACTCACATAGAGAACTCCTCGAATGGAATCAGATCAATCCGAATCCAGAAGAAGGAGTTATGCCATTTGCAAATCGGGTGATCCCCAATAATCCGATTTGGACAGATATGCCTTGTTTGGAGGTTTCCAACCAAACCAAGAGGAGTTAAGCTACAAATCAACCTGTTTCTACAATCTTGATCCATCAGAAGTTCGTAGAGAGTTTGAATCAAGTCGATATCAATTTTCATTTTGGGAGTTATTCAAGTTCAAACCCAATGGATCCTCGGCTTGCTTCATTTCCGAGCTGTAACTTCTCAACGGATCCACGTGTCAAAGCTTCAACGTTTTGGGCATCATTTCTTTCATCAAAGATGTTCCCAAGAAGCTTACCTATTCCCTAAAACCGTCAAGGTACAAAGAAGACATCATAAAGAAAAACAAATGAGCTTGTAACCATTTACATTCTTTTTCCCTTATCCTGGTTTTGTCCCAATGGGTTTTCCAGGAAAGGTTTTAATGAGGTAAACTGGTTAACATCTCTACTCAGCCCAATTTGAAGAAGAAATCTTGAATCCCAGCAAGGAAATTCGTGGCCATCAAGATCAGATTCGAAGATCAAGTGACAAATCAAGTTGAAAGCTCAAGGACTCCCGCGCTCAAGAATTTCCGAGCTCCGCACTAACAATCGACCGAGCTCGCCGCGCTCAAGGACTAACCGCGTTCAAGAATCTCGAGCTCCGCAACTAACAATCGACCGAGCTCCCGCGCTCAAGGACTCCCGCGCTCAAGGATTCCCGAGCTCTGCACTACCATTTGTCCGAGCCTTCCAAGCTCTCTCACACCGTCTCTCAACGTGATCGAGTACAACACCCGTACTTCCCATAGAAGTTGGACTGAGGTGTTTGATCTTGTACTCTTTCCCTACTTATGGCGTTTGAGGTTTGTCCCAATGGGTTTACCAAAAGAGGTTTTAACGAGGCAAGAACATTCATCTCCCGAGCTGGACCAACTTCTCGGTCAACAACCGATAAAAAGGATGAGAGGCTAAGAGGCATTCACACAAGAGTTTAAGTCTTTAATTAGACTTTGTTATTTCCCATACATTGTTTTTAGTCTTTTCTACAAAACTCTTTACATTCTAGTCCTATTTAAACTATGTAATCTTTTTGAGAATGATAATCCAATATATACCTTTTTCTTAGAGAAGTCTCTCTTTTGCTCTTCAAGAACTTTTGATCTCTTTGGTGGTTAGCCAAGAAATCAAACCGTTCCTAGAGTGGTTAGCTCTTTGAACACAACCGTTCACTAAGGTGGTTAGCCTTGTGTTCAACCCGATTCCGAGGTGGTTAGCCGACGAGTCACAAGCGTTCCATAGGTGGTTAGCCTACGGTTCAGGTTTACCGAGTGCAGTCCATAGCCCTCGACGCAACCAATCACTTCCCTGCCTTGTTCTACAAGGATTATCTGTAACCAATACCGAACAAGAGTGTGTTTCTTGGGAGATCTTACCAAGATCGTATCACACAATGTTACCAACTATATTGTCTCTTGATCCTTTTTGATTATGGATTCTTGCAGGACTGTATTGTTGTTGTTGCTGCTGGATTGGAGCATTTGGACGAGGCTAAAACTATTTAGGAGCTGAGTTCTGTTGATTACTATAATACTGGCTTGATGATTTATATCCACAAGGATACCCATATAGTTTATAACATTTGTTGAAAGTATGTCTTTGTAATCTACAATGAGTACACATAGGTCTTTGATTCAACTTGTAACCACCTGAAACAGCTCCTATTACTTCATTATGTCATGAATAATTGTCAATCACATGACTATTCTGAAACCTTGATTCATAAGAAGGCTGGACATTTTGTTAACTCATCTGAAAAACCACTGAATCTGATTGAGGTGTCTGTTTAATCCCTTTCTGATCTTCATGTCGAATCACCATGTTCAGTGTTTTCTCCAGATTAGGTAAAGGATCGAGCATAATAATCGATTCTCTGATGTGCTCATAGGAATCATTCAACCCAAAAAGAAACTTAATCACAAAGTTTCTTCAAACAAATCCATCTATTTTCTGTCTACTTCACATCCACTGGTACCACACTAACATACAGGAAAATCTTGTGCACTCTTCATCTCTTTCCAAATCGTCAATAATTTGGTGTAAAAAGTATCAACATCTAATGAACCTTGACGAAGACCAGCTAATTTCTGTTCAATCCGATAAAACCTAGGACCATTGTTCTGTTTGAATCTTTTCAACAGATTTTGGCAAATTCCATGAGCAGTCTTAAGGTACAGCACACTTTGTCTAATATTCTTAGAAACCGAGTTCATCAACCAAGAACGTACCACATCGTTAACTCTGGACCAGGTTGCTGCATCTCTATGGCCATCTTCAAGCTTTGGAAGACTTCCGCCAACAAAACAAGTTTGTTTCGTCCATTCAACGCCATAATCATATATTGATACCACGAACCAAAATCTCCAGCTCCAATGAGACGATTTGATACTAACAGCAAACCAGAATGATCGTTACTAGTAAGATAGTATGGATTATCATACGAATCTCTATTAGCAATCAAACTCGCCATTGACAGAACACAAGAAGCTTCACTAAGAAAAAAAAACAAGAAGATGAAAAATGTGCAAAACGAAGCAAAAACAAGATGAAACGAAGATAATCCGAGACAATTGAAGGTCGAATTGAAGAAAGAGAGCTCAAATCATGAAGATCGAAGCTTGAAATTAAGAAGATGAATGAGAAATTTTTGTTGTGGAAGGAGAGAGAAGCTCTGATACCATATTAGATTTAGTAAAGTAAGAGAGATAAAGTGTAAAGTTTGTTATTTCTCATTAACGAATCAATGTGTATACAATGAGTTTATATACTGAATAAGATTATAGATGTACAAGAGAGTATGTATATATGTACAGTCACACTATTAATCGTAATACCTCAACTTCGTTACAGCTTCAATCACAACTATCAGGTTTCTTAAACCCTCTCTCTCCTTATGGTAATTCTGGGTTTCATATATTGAATTTTCTCCTCTTTGTATATTCCTTAGGAAATTTGGAAATTAGTAGAGTAAATAGTGATCTTGCCTCTGTTACTTCTTTCCACATCTTTTGATAAATGAGTATTGGAGGAATAGGAAAATATTAATCCTTTATGTATCTAAGATTAATAATAATCAATCAATCTAAGCGTCAATGTCTAATATTTAAACCTTATGTTGAAGCTTGAAAAGAAGTGTATTTAGCTGAAAAGAATGGATTTTTCACTCTCTTTGTTACATAAAGTTTCGACTTTCAACACATTGTATCCAATTCAAGTTTCGAATGGATTGAAAGTTTTCTGCAAAAGGTTTATATACTCGCTTGGGTAGAATCTCATATATCGGATTCACAATTCAAGAACAATTACCCTAAATGTAATATTTTATTAAGGGATCATCATATTTTTGAATGCGTTGCATTATGTTAAGAGCGGGTGGTGTGCTATAGTGGAACAAAACTGCGTAGTTTTGATGTAACCATTCTTCTCCTTGGCGATATACTTAAATTTGTCACGAAAACTATATGTGGTAGTGCTGGAGAGTTTATGAATAGTTGCTTGGTCAGGTTTGTGACCTTCTCTTTTGTTATTAAAGGTCATATCGGGTATAGACTACTTATATCTTGGTTAGGGAGATACTTTAAAGCTACTTCTTTTCAAATGGTTTTTTTCATTCATTTCTGCTTTTTTATATGAATGTGTATGTTTGATTATCCTTGGGATTGAAGCAGTTTAAGTTAGAATGGGAATCATAACATGTACACTACATGCATCTCGAACCATCTTTACATAGAAAACATATTTTCTGCATTCACAGGGTGTTTATAGAGAGGCAATTGCTGGATAGCTTTGATTTTCTTTTTATATATTGTAACCTCAGGCTACAAATCTAATATCTTCAAACTTACTATATAGATGAGAACTTAATGATCAAGCAAATATGAAAAAGGAAAGAAAAATGCTAACCAATGGTGAACTCAAGTTAAAAGGAAATTTAACTTGGGTTGGGTTAAAATTTTGGGACCACAAAGAAAAGCAAAGAGGAGCGTTTGTGTTTGTGATTGCTAGCTAAAAAACAAGCTTGTGCTACGCTGCATTTATCACAAACTTAAGGTTTTGTCTAAGACACAAAATGCAAGAGAAGAGTGTGAGACTTTTGGCGTTTTGGGGAGATGCACCCATATATAAGCTGATATGAAGATTGAGATAGTAAGGTGAAAAGGGGCGTGCCTGTGAAGCACAAAAGAAACACACATTCACTAAATATGAGGGAAAGTCATTGTTAAAGGCATAAGCTTTTAGAGCTTTCACAAGTAGATCAGGAAGTAGTACAGAGTATTAGTGTGTTGGCTAGTAAGAGTTTTCACATTGTAATACTTGTATCTCTGATTTGTTTATAGTGGATTTTGAGCTGAAGGTCTCGGTGAGATGTAGGTTGTGTCACATTGACACTACTGAACTCGTTAAATGTGTGTGTGCTCTCATCTCTTTCTCTAATCTCTGCTTCAGTCTCTCCTTTATTTTCTGTTTTAGTCTCTGTTTTTTTTTTGCATCAAACAACTTCAGATCTTCGTTAGCTGAGGTTTAAGTTCATAAAATCAACACCTTTGAGCCTCAAAATCCTTAACAGATTTGATATGATCATGGATACGCCAGCTTTGGAAGAGGATCCCGAGGAAGCATTGATCATTCCCGAAGGTCCCGTTACGCGATCGAAGACACGAAAGCTAAACCGAGCTGTCCGGGAGTTACTTAACAATGTTCGAATTGCTCAAGAATTCCCGAGCTCCGCACTACCAATCGACCGAGCTCCCGCGCTCAAGGATTCCCGTGCTCAAGAATTCCCGAGCTCCGCACTACCAATCGACCGAGCTCCCGCGCTCAAGGATTCACGTGCTCAAGAATTCCCGAGCTCCGCACTACCAATCGACCGAGCTCCCGCGCTCAAGGACTCCCGCGCTCAAGGACTCCCGCGCTCAAGGATTCCCGAGCTCCGCACTACCATTTGTCCGAGCTTCCGAGCTCTCTCACACCGTCCTCAACGTGATCCGAGTACAACACCCGTACTTCCCATAGAAGTTGGACCGAGGTGTTTGATCTTGTACTCTTTTCCCTACTTTTGGGTTTGTCCCAATGGGTTTACCAAAAGAGGTTTTAACGAGGCAAGAACATTCATCTCCCGAGCTGGTCCAACTTCTCGGTCAACAACCGATAAGAGGATGGGAGGCTAAGAGGCATTCACACAAGAGTTAAAGTCATTAATTAGACTTTGTTATTTCCCATACATTGTTTTTAGTCTTTTCTACAAAACTCTTTACATTCTAGTTCTATTTAAACTATGTAATCTTTTTGAGAATGATAATCCAATATATACCTTTTTCTTAGAGAAGTCTCTCTTTTGTTCTTCAAGAACTTTCGATCTCTTTGGTGGTTAGCCAAGAAATCAAATCGTTCCTAGAGTGGTTAGCTCTTTGAACACAACCGTTCACTAGGTGGTTAGCCTTGTGTTCAATCCGATTCCGAGGTGGTTAGCCGACGAGTCACAAGCGTTCCTAAGGTGGTTAGCCTACGGTTCAGGTTTACCGAGTGCACTCCATAGCCCTCGACGCAACCAATCACTTCCCCGCCTTGTTCTACAAGGATTATCCGTAACCAATACCGAACAAGAGTGTGTTTCTTGGGAGATCTTACCAAGATCGTATCAAGATTGGTATCAGAACCTATCTTTTTTTTTTTTGTGATTCTTTCATGCTAAGAATCAATAGTATTGTCAAGAATAGAAGTGGTAGAGTTTGATGCTTGTGGGAACTTTTCTCTGAGGAAGGAGAAACTCGTGGATAACCTGATTTTCAAGAAGGAAGTCTCAGATCTGGGAGAAGCAGAAGCAGAGAGAGAAAGAAGATTCAGATCTAAAAGAGAAGAGATCTAGAGATATAAAGAAAGTGAAAAGAAGTGAAACATTTGGATCTTTGGAGAGTCGAGCAAGATGGCTCTTTTCCTTTGAGTGTTCATGATTGCTCGAGTAATTAACCCGAAATACTTAAACCGCAAGGGTACGGTGAAGTGCGCAGTAGTATGCTCGGAGTCAATCCACAAGGACCAATGGTATTCTATAGATTTGCGAGATTCGTAAATAGCTAAAGCGTAGAAAATATATTTTGGTTTTCAGAATTGTAAATAAAAATGCAGAGAAATAAACGATGTAAACTATAAGATTAAAGGCATTGAGTCATAGGGTATTTCAGAGAAATAATGATCAATAAGATGAATGAATCAAGAAACTCAATAGAAAAAACTGTTCTCAAACATGAACACTTAATTAGATTAATTCTATTTCAAGACATTAATCCCTAAACTTGACTAATCAATTTTACAAACTGCCGTTTGAGATCTCCTAGTCAAATTTGCATTATCAATCAAGTTCACTATGTTCACAATACTTCCTAACATCAACTGTCGTTGACTAAGAGCATATTGTTCAATTCATCCAATCTATCAAACACTTTCATGTATAGAAAAACCTAGGATCTAAAACAGGGTGATCAATCAGATTCTAGCATTAAAGACATGTGAATTGAAGAACAGATCAATTGCTCATATACTCCAATCCATGGTCACTCCTATCTACCATACTCCATATTTTCCTAAAATACTCCTTACTCTTAATGAAATGTGTTAAACCCAATTTACCCTTATTCTCTACCAATCAAAACACACTACACCTTACCAATTATCATCCAATCAAAACACACTATGCGCTGGAGCCCACACCAAACGCTCTCTCCCAAATGTTTAATCCCCCACCCTCGATGCCCGACGCCACCAAAGATTCTGAGATTTGGATCCTCTTCTCGTCAACCCAATTCAATCTTCCTCGCCAATATGCTGCAAAGACCCTCGAACCCAAAGAAGAAGAAGTTAGGGTATGGATCCTAGAGAGAGAGAGAGATTGGGGAAAGACTCGATTAAGCCTTTCAAAGCTTGTTCTCTCTCCTTGAAACATCATTATTGGTTTTATCATTTATAAATACTAATTAAAATCATGTGTTATTCGTTTAATGATTCATTGTTGGATTTCAAAATGTACATTTTACTTCTAATAGATTTGAATGGATTTGAAAGTGAAGAATAGAAGAATTAAAATTCGTGGATAAAACATGTTATTTCAAAATCCATATATATTGATTTCAAATTCAATGAAGATTTTCAAATCCTATATGGATTTAGAAACCAATGAACCAACAGCAGATGCGGTCCTTTTAAGTGCCCGAGAATACTTCTCACCAGTTCGAAGTAAAGGAACTTCTCAAGGAATGACACCTCCTCCACGATCTTTCTAGAGCCTGCTCGATTATATGTGCCCGTATGCCCATACTTACATTGTGAGTAGTTTTAGTCTGTAAAAACCTTAAAGCTTGGGATTCTTTATCTAATCCTGATTAAAGTTTTGTTGTTTTAAGGAATTTTGGTCATATAGATATATCGGTGACATTAGCAACATTTGTTGTTGCAGTGGCATTGTTGTTACAGAGAGGAAACCTGCGTTTATCTCAGCTAAGTAGTACGATGTTTGGGTTGTTTTACTGTGGATATCTTCCTTGTTTCTAAACACAGGCAAGCACACCATTATTATTATTATCCTTCTTAGCTTTGATTCGTAAAGTAATCAAAGACTAAGTCTCCTGAGCAGTTTCATTTCTTATAAGAATTGGAAGAAGATGGCCAACTATTCTTGGTGGCCAAGCACATTGGACAGTTGGACTTGTTGCTATATTGGCCAAGTTTTGAAAGTCGCTTTTGTTGCAGGACATTTTCACGAGTCTCCACTTCCTTCACAGTCTGGTCATTTTGAAGCAAAACCATGATATTCCAGTCCAAGCCTTTACGAAGGAAGATGCTAGTCCAACATTTAAAGGAGATGGTTTGTGATAAAACCGATATCTTTTGTTTGTAGGTTTGTATAAAGCGTTATATGTTTTTTACATAGTTAATACTTGCAATTTCACTTGCAAGCTTAATTGAATTTGTTGTTTCTGGTTGTATTATATTTTTTTCTAAAAACATTTGCTTTCCTTTCTTTAGCCCTTAATGCTTTTGAGTTAAGCATCATGTCTATTTAAGAAAATTATATTGGTCAATGTAATAAAATCTTGTGAAACCGAGGCCATGATTGCTATGTAAAAATTATATTGGTTGACGGTTTTCTGTTTCATACGAAATCATTACATAACATTTGAAAAGTTTTTTTAGCATATCACCATAGAACATTTGATAAAATTTTGTTAGAAACATTCAAAAATCATAATTGTTAATGAACTAAACAAAGTAAAATGAATAAATTTCATAATTGATTATACCATACATAAGATTTCTCATATAAATCCTTATATTTTTATGATGACTTTGTTAATGTTAACAAACTTCTGATCCATGAAATAAATATAATGTTTATCGAAACATATTAGATCATAAAATCTTTAGGCTGGATTTGGAAATCATATAGTAATTGGTACAATAACAAAAAAAAAAAATTTCACCATAGTAAAACTAGAAAAAACTTAAAAAATGACAAAAGTAAAACTGTGTAGATTTTGGTAAAACAGGAAGAATTAAGGACAACTATCGTCGTAATTTTCACGTGTGTGGTTCCCACAATATTTCAGAAATACAAGTTTCTGGTCAAAGTGCGGGCATGTGGTCCCGACAATACCAAGTATGAAATTTTAATATAGTTTTACCTAAGTATTACCTGTTATACCGAAATATACATAAAATATGTTGCTTTTATTGTTTCTTAATTGCTATAGGTTTTGCTAATTTAACGAGGATAGATCCTGCCCGGAGAAGCTGGAACGCCACAATCATCTGGGGATCAAGGGAGTGAAGCCAAGAAGGATGCAAAGCAAAGTCTTAAGAATCAAGATGGATCTAAGGTTCTTCTAATTGAGTTTGTTGCTCTGTAGCCAATATCGCCAAAGCTTCTTCCGTTTACGTCTCCATGTCATTATCTCGTGTTCTTAAAGCTTGAGATTGAGTGTCTGTGTTTTGTACATGGTAATAGGTTGTGAGGTGCTTATTAATTGAGCCATTTCCAGAATCTGCATACTGGATTATGTACTGTATGCAGGCTTTACATAGGTATCCATGCTAAACCAAAACCGAAGTTCAAGACAGGAGCTATCTCAGAGTCAACGACAACGCTAAATAGTGCCCAAGACCAACAACACGTGGCTAATGTTTCTAATATTTACAGAGAGGCAAAGAAAGAAATAAGACTGTAACGAGTAAACAAAGTGTAGAGAATTCACTCTAACTCACACGACCATGATTGTTTTGTTGTTGTTTGTTATTTCCCTAATGAAACCGCATAAGCTGTCTATATCCGCTTTTGTAACGATCCAAAGTGAAACAAAGTTGTCTTATCGTTTCTCGTTTCTCTTCCTCTCCTTCTGATATCGTATTCCTCTGCAATTCTACTTGCTTCTCTAGCTCTTTAACCGTAGCTCTTAGTTCCTCCACAGTGTTCTTGGCATTTCTTGATTCAGATATAAGCTCAGTCTACTTAAAGAGCAGCTGGTTAAGTTGCTCCTCCATTTGCTAAATTTGGATGTCTCTTTATCTCATTTCTGCTTTTAAATTGTCTATTTCAGCAGAGACTCCATCTTTCTCTGCCACTAACATGTCATATCTCAGCTTGTGCTTGTCGAAATCTTTGTTTACTGCTTCAATATGCTCATTCCGCAAGGCCAAGTATGTCTTCAATGCATTGATTTCAGCTTGCAACTCCATTTTCTCTGCATTAGAATGCCACATCTAATCTTCAAATACCTCACTACGTGATTTAATTTCTTTAACTTGAGCTTCAAAGTAAGTCTGTTTCGCTAACAAACCAGCAAATTTTTTGAAAGGATTCCCTTTTCAAAGATAGAAGAGAAGAAGTCTCGGGGGAGAAAAAAAAATTTGAGAAGTGAATGATTCGATTGGCTTGCCAATTGGGTGGACAATGACTGGTTGGGTCTGTAATATTTTGAAACAGTGCTTGGTTTATAAGTAAAATCCTTCAGTTGGCTATTTTAAATAAATTAAAAAGAAATTCCTTTTATAAGAAGAGTATTTCGGCACAATTTCGATCAAGGAGTAACACATGAGCAATTGATCCATTAAAAAACCTAAAGAGTTAGAGTTTCATAAAAGCAATCAAATCATCAAACCATTGAATCCCTTACTTAGAACCCTAAAACCCAATTTAGAGATTACTCAGACATAACAATAAAAACAACACAAATCGAAGAAGAAGACATAATGCAATTGCAATAGATTAACAAATAAGGTTTAGAAATCTTTTTCAATTTGTCACAAAAGATTAATCTCAAATCCCCAAGGAGTAGCTTACAATGGTGGAAGTCTCTCCAGAAAATAGAAAAAATATGTAAAATAAAAGATAGGTCTTAGGATTTTTATAACCTCTTGCAAAAAGAAAATAAAAAATATAAGATAAGAATAATCAGTCGCACGATTGGATCGGTCAGTCCTTTCCTCTGGTGCTCATCCGTGGTTTCCGATTGATCGGTCTTGATGTGGATCTATCGGTCCCTTCTCTCTTTTTTCGTCCGTGGGTTTTGATCAGTCGATCTTGGTGTGGATCGATTGCTTGTTCTCCTTCAAGGCTAGCACTGTCCCACACTTGTCTCAAAAAAACGTACAAAAACTTCTTATTCCCGCATAACGTCTCGTAACCTGCAGAAAACTCAAGACTTGACCAAAAAGATACTAAAAGACGCTAAAGAGACGTAACGGACTCAAAAACGACGCTAAAACTTGAAACGAAAGATGAAAAAAACACGATATATCAACTCTCCCCGACTTAGACTTTTGCTTGTCCTCAATTAAAGACAAAGTTTTTATCGAAAGAAGATTTTCGAAAACATGAAAACTCACACATTATTTTGGGATCATGCCTTAAATCAATTGCATGAAAACCACCGATACAAGGTTAATATCAAACTGTACTCTGACGTACTTTGTCATACCAGTAGCAACAATACCAAATCCTAGAATCACAAAGAACTTTCAGAATCTATGAACTCATCCTTTTAACATTCATTAAAGCAATGTGTGCACTCTCACAAAGGGGGTATCAAACATGTTATGGTCTATGTGTTAAGGTTAGGTTATGGTGGTTCAAGTGTTTCGGGTTTCTTATAAATGCGAGCGGATGCAAGTCATTATGCAAAATCACAGTGAGACACAGACCAACTGAGAGGTACATAGCTTCCCTTTCGCCTAGATTACCAAACCAACTAAAATCCTCATTGAACTAGAGTTTCCCTAATGCTTTTGAAAACTAAACATAGCAATTCGACTTTTCCGCTTCCTTCCCTCCTTTTCTCGCTTTATTTCTTTAAATTCGTTTTTTTTTTTATTATTTTTTTTTTTAGCGGGAGAGTGGAACTGGTTCTTGTCTTACATAAGCTGCATCAAAAGGTAAGTTAATTATACATTCCCATAGAAATCACCACCAATCACAACTACTAAATCATCTCATAAATTCATCAATACAAACTACACAATCTAATCCTAACGAAAAAAGCTATTTCGGTCTGTATACTCCGTAGTTTTTGCACATGATTGCACATAATGATGATGACATAAAGATGCATGGGGTTTGCAATATGGGTAAGGACAAGGTGAGGTACTAAACTAAAGGTGAGTCTAGCTATTTGGAGTCTACAGAGAGTGATATAAATGATGCAAACAAAACTCTGAATATATAATCAATTACATGATTATCAAGCCCCTAAGTGAGATATAATAAGTTCGGTTTAAGTTCCAATAAGGAAGGTTAAGCTCAAATCATCCAATTTTCTAAGTGATTGGGATAACCGTGTAGCGATGGAGGCATGAATTTTCCAACATTTCCAGGTCATCCATCAAACGATGTAGAAGCAATCATAGAGCAATGAAACAAAGCAAGGTGCAATTCCCTAAGAAAAGCTCATAGTTCTCAAACAAGGTTTTGACTCAATCAAACATACATGGTTTTGACTCGATAAAACTGACTCACTGACTCAAAGAAAGACATAAAAAGAAAAACATCCAGAAGATAACATCAGTAGATGAGTGACATCCTTCCCCAGACTTAATTCACACCGTCTCGGTGTGAAAAAAAACCCAAAGGGAATGCCACAGATACAAATAATAGAAAACTAAAAAGAAGAAAATAAAACAAAAGACAGTACGGGGTACTAGGAGAAATTACTAGCACTCAGTGATGATGAGGAGGACTCTCGCTTGCACTCTGGCTTTGTCCGGGGTGATGTCTCATGCTCCTACCAAGGCGACTGTCAGCAGAGTGCCCTGGTGAATGTGGTGTTGAGGCTCCACTGGGTCCAGCAACATCCTCAGCATGCTTGGTCCTAATCTCTCTGTCTGAAGGGCTGCCACCATCCTCAAAACCACCTCTGCCCTGTCTCCTCAAAGCTGAAGCACAAGTGCAAGATCTAATGTTCATCAAAGCAATCCACATACGACGCATCATCCTGTTGGCCGTCTGCGACTTGACGATCCACTCTAGGCATCTTGAGATATCCTCTAGCAGAGGCACACGTGGTAGGCGGTAGCGGTCTGGGATAGGCGATAGAAGCAGGTATGGCTGAGGCTCATCAGAATATTGCGTCTCATCTGCGGAACTGTCATCATCACCCTCTGCAGCAACAAGCGGTGGTGGCATATCATTGTCAGCCTCAGGTACAAGAACTTGATGTGGTCTAGGAATGCCCCGACGACAAGATGGTCCCCTGCAACTCTATGAAGGATTAGGGGCAAAAAAATCATCACTCAGGAGGAACTCCAAGTTCTCTTGAGAAAGGAGAGAAGTGATGCTCGGTTTGGGTAGCCATCAAAAACGAAGGAATCCATCTCGATCCTGGAATTGATACACTTTGTTCTTCTTGAAGATATGGCAATGCTCTAGATACTTCATGTCTACTGTCACAATCGTTGTGATCTTTTCAGATTTGGATAAATCAAGCTCGATGTGAAGGAGGATAGGTGTGAGAAATGAACCAAGGCAGAGCTGATTCGTCTTCGGTGGGTTTTTCTTAACCTGCACCAAGTTGTCACACAAGACCACCGCAAGGTAGGCCGTAGGTCCCTCGTAGTCATGAAGTTCAGGTATCAAGTGCCTAACAACATACCATATCATAATCAGCTCCTCATTGTGCGCCGCACCTGCCTCAGACTTGAAGAAGAAGGCATTGCTTAGGATGGCCACAATGCGCGGAACCGGGTTTCTTATCTGAGTGATCTTCGCTGAACGCAGCCTGTAGGTGCCTATCCCAATCAGATTCCAGAACATAATGGCATCTGCTTCACAAAGCTTCCCGAGGTAATATTCATCTCTTTTGGCAAAACTATATATCTCGTAAATCTCATGTAGAGAGTATGAGAAATGCTTCTTGTCGAGGAGGAAAGTGAATCGTTCTTCGCTTCCTTTAGGATCGTCAGGATTCTTGTAAGTAAGGCGGCATGTGGAAAGAAGGTCTCTAACATACTTTAGAAACGTGTGGTGGCAAAGACGCCATAACCGTCCAATCCCCATCACCTCGAACACAGAGATGACATCGTCTAAAAGACCCAAATGGCACAACGTCTCCTGACAGCCAAACCGTGTAGGTAGAATCTCAACCATCTTCATGACTGCAAGGTACTTTGTGTCATTGGCCGTCCAATATTTTGTACTAGGATCAGCTTCAGTCACAACTGGTTCTTCGTCTTTTCGCAGAGCTGTGGTCTTCTCCATTACCTAAAAACACCGAAGGAACACAAGACAAAGAAGCCATCATATGTGTTAAATGAACTAAACTTTAAAATGATGAAAATCAACAACAATTTGGACCAATTTGGTGTTGAAATCAAACATTAAACCTCAAAATAATGCTTCATATTTCCCAATTCAACTCATGTCAACTTATCTCTCAATCAAAATCAAACCCGATTTTACCGTTTATAATCAACTCAATAAAGCAATGCAAGCCTAATCCAGCAATTAGACTACTTAATTTATTCTCATAACCATGGTAAGACGAATCAGCTTAATTTATTCCGTTGAGTTTGACAAATTTATCATCAGTTCCAAAAGCACAAAGTCCAAATATGTATAATCTAGCAACCACTCATGCACAAAAAAAGGTCTTCTAACTATTTTAAGTAGCATGAATTCAATGTTAGGAATCTAAGAACTCAAGATAAATTCAAGTTACCTTCAACATTACATTATTTACCCAAAAACGGACTGAAAATCGAGAATTTTAGTGACTTACCTTAGCAAATCGAGGCAACTAATGCTAGAAACAGAAAGAACACGAAAACTCTTGTGGGTTAGAGCCAAGAATCGACAAAAACGGGGAAGAAATGAGAGAGATATGAAGCAAAGAAGATGAAGAATGGTGAGTGATTGAGAGAAAGCGGCGAGATCGATCGACCGAAGAAGAAGAAGAAGATCTCTGATATGCTCAAATATAACACCCTAAAAGTACCTAAGCAGTAGCTGTAGTATATTAGGGGTCGAACCACAAAGACTCAAGAATTCACTCAATAGATATTAAGACTCGAATTAAGCTAAGCAAACAAAGTAATGTAGGAAATAAGCAGCATGATATAAAAGTTGTGAAATTCAATGGGAGGAAAATAGCTAAGCCTAGGGAAATTCTCGGGTGAATAAAAATTGCAGATCAAATAGAATGTCAGGAGGATATTAAGCAATGTTCTTGAACTTGAAACACAGATATAAAATCAACCAACCGTCGTTACGAAGATTATCTATGTCTAAACCTAGAATTCCAAATTTCTTTGCAAATCCTATGAATTCAAACAAGCATTAATGATCAGGTTCAATTGTTCACAAAATCCTAAACCAAATTTCTTTGCGAATAGGTCTTTTGCTCATCTAACACTAGTTCAGGCAATCAATCACACTTTCGTGCCAATCAAACAACCTAAGATCAGATTCTAGGTCATGAAGCTAGAATCAGCAGTAATCACAAGTCTAGATGAAGAACTCTATTGAATCTCTCCTATCAATTCAGATCAACCTAACAATTCATCAAACACCTTTGAATAACCCTAAACCTAACAAGGAATCTAGTCGGACATGGTAAATGAAGCAAACATCATGAATAAAATAGATTGCATAAAATAGATCAAGAGTAAACTAGGGTTCAGAATTTTCTCCCACAAAACCCAGAACCAATCTCTCTCAAAGTATTCAGAATAATGATAAAAACTCAATCCCCCTTTAAAAGTGGTTGAAAACCCTAAATATAATCCTAAAACACGTTCTGGGCTTAATTGTAAATAATAAAATCTTCTAGCCCAAGTTGCAGACTCTTCAGACTTGTAAAATCACGTGTTTTCCTTTCCTGCATTCGGTATCGATCGATACCAGGTTGGTGTCGGTCGATACCATGACTCAGTGCTCGCCAGACTGGACTGTCTTAACCAAAACTGACATAACTTTTGATCGCACCGTTAGAATGGCCTCAAACCACTTCCAAATGAAAGCTAATCCATTGATCTGTCTTGTATCCAAATTTGAGCTCAATCCAACGGTGGGAAATTATTCAACGAATGCCAAAAAGCTCCAGAATGCTCCAATATCTCCAATTATGCTCCAAACGTGCCAAAACCTGAAAAGACTCAAAAAGACTACAAAAACACTAGAATGACTCTGAAAACAAGACCTATATCATGGCTAAAAACGGGTAAAAACCATGATATATCAATCTCGCAAGGGTTTTGAGAGAGACCGGTCCAATTTCGGTCTAATTTAAATGAAATTGGGTTGAAGCTAACCTGGGGATCGATCGTTCCACAAGTGGATCGATCGATCTCTTTGCTTGTCTGACGTCGGCACGAGGGATCGATCGATTTGATCGGGGGATTGATCGATCTGATCGGGGGATCGATCGATCGATCGATCTGATCGGGGGATCGATCAATCTATCTGATCGGGGGATCGTTCGATCGATCTGATCAGGGGATCGATCGATCGATGTCACTAAACGTGGTCTGGGAGATCGAAATCGATCAGTCAGTCGTGGGATCGATCGGTCAGTCGTAGGATCGATCGATCTGTGAATGTTGGTGTGGCCCTGGTGATTAGATCGATCGATCCGAAAGAGGATCGGTCTGTCGATTGCTTGTCTGGTTCCATTTTGTTGTATCACATGAACAAAAAGATCAGTTCTACCAAAAACGATCAACCTGACAGTCAGGATGATTTTGAAAAATCAAATGCCAAGAGAACGAAAATCCAAATAAGAAGTATATACAAAGAATTATTCAGAGTACCTATTGGGTTGCCTCCCACCAAGCGCTTGTTTTAGGTCGTTAGCTTGACCGTGGTGAGGCACTAAGCATGATCTAGGTCAGAAAGTGGTGTTTGAACACTTTCTTTTGGTTATGCATCGGCGAGATATGGTTTCAGTCTCTGACCATTAACTGTGAACAGTTCTCCATTGGGATGCCGCTCCATGTGGTTTCACTTCTTTGATGGTGAATAGACCAGACCATCAAGATCGAAGTTTTCCTTGAAAAAGTTTCAACTGTGAGTCAAACCATTGAGATCGAAGTACCTTATCTTTTTATGAAAGCTTTTTGAGGATGATCTTCTTGTCATGAAGAGCTTTAGTCCTTCCATGTAGAATATGGAACTCTCATAAGCATCAAAACGAACGTCATCCAATTTTATTAAGTTGGATCATACACTTTCTGATGTTGTTTTGACGTCGAAATTCATCAGATTAGTGGCCCACAGTGCTTTGTATTCGAGTTCCAGAGGTAGGTGACAAGATTTCCCATATATGAGGTTGAATGTGTAGTCCCAATGGGAGTTTTGTAGGCAGTTCTATATACCCATAAAGCATCGTCAAGCTTTGCAGCCCAGTCTTTTCTTGACTTGCCTACAATCTTCTCTAGGATCCCCTTTATCTCTTGGTTAGAGATCTCAACCTGACAACTTGTCTGAGGATGGTAGGGTGTGGTGACTTTGTGTTTCATGCCATGTTTCTTCAATAAGTTCTCAAAAACTTTGTTGATAAAGTGCTTCCCTCCATCAGTAATCACAACTCTTGGTACTACAAAACGAGGGAAAATGATATACTTTAAAATCTTAAGCACCACCATAGCATCATTGATTGGACTTGCAATAGCCTACACCCACTTAGATAGAAGTAAGTTCTTCACCTGGTAGATCATCGTTAAGGGGAACTTCCTCATAACCTCTCAGCCTAGATAAGTTATCGGCGACACCATTCTCAATCCCTTTCTTGTCCTTGATCTCTAAGTCAAACTCTTGCAGCAAGAGTACCCACCTCAACAACCTCGGTTTGGCATCCTTCTTTGATAATAAGTACCACAAAGAAGCATGGTCTGTGTGAACAATAACCTTGGATCCAACTAAATAGGAGCGAAACTTCTCAAAGGCAAAGACAATGGCGAGAAGTTCTTTCTCCGTTGTTGCATAGTTGACTTGTGCGCTATCAAGAGTGCGACTAGCATAATAGATCACATGCAACTTCTTATTCTTTCGTTGTCCCAAAACAGCACCCACAACATAGTCACTGGCATCATACATTACCTCTAATGGTAGCTCCCAATCTCGAGGTTGAGCAATAGGAGCGCTCATTAGTGACTCTTTGATGGATAAGAATGCTTTCATACACTCCTCATCAAACTCAAACTTCTTATCCTTACACAACAATGTGTCAATGGTCGAGCAATCTTAGAGAAGTCTTTAATGAACCTCCTGTAGAAACCAGCATGTCCAAGAAAACTCATGATACCTTTCATTGAATTCAAAGGCTGCATGCTTGGCATAACCTCGATTTTAACTCTATCAACTTCAATACCTGTTTCTGAAATCTTGTGACCCAGAACAATTCAATCTTTCACCATGAAATGACATTTCTCCAAGTTAAGGACCAAATGTTTTTCCTCGCAGCGTTGAAGTACCCTGCACAAGTTAGACAAACAAGCAGCAAACGAGATACCATGAACAGAGAAGTCATCCATGAAAACCTCCATAAAATCTTAAATCATATCAGTAAAGATAGACATCATACAATGCTGAAAAGTAGCTGGAGCGTTATATAACCCAAATGGCATCCTCCAATAAACAAAGGTACCATAATCAAGGTGAATTGGGATTTGAATGAATCTCAAATACCCATCAATAAAATAGTAGTAAGGGTGAATGGCTAGTCTTTCAAGCATTTGATCAATAAAAGGTAAAGGGAAGTGGTCTTTCCTAGTGGCAGAGTTCAGTTTTCGATAATCAATGCACATTATGTGTCATGTGATAGTTCTTGTAGGGATTAATTCATTCTTATCATTTTTAATCACAGTAACACCACCCTATTTAGGCAGCACATGGACTGGTCTCACCCAACTACTATCAGAAATAGGATAGATGACGCCAACATCTAGAAGTTTCATAATCTCTTTCTTTACAACATCTCTGAGGTTTGGGTTTAACTGTCTCTGATGTTCTACAAAAGTCACAAACTCATATTCTAGATAAATTTGATGCATACAAAGACTAGGGGATATTCCTTTAATATCATCAAGTGAATAACCTAAACCCTTTCTATATTTCCTCAGTTCAGACAACAACAAGGCAGTTTCCACATTGTTCAATTTAGCATTGATTATGACAGGATAAGTAGAATTAGGACCAAGAAAAGCGTACCTTAGCCCTGCAGGAAGTGTTTTCAACTCAAATTTTGGAGCATTGTTCTCACTCCAATCATCACCATCCTTAGGAGGAAGGTATGTTTCTGCTGCTTTGTCCTTGGGTTGCTTAATCTCAGCATATGCAACCATTGTACCCATCTCAGTAGTAGAATCCAGCAGCCTAGCGAAACTAGTAGTCTCATTCTCAAGATACCCAAACTAACTCTCCTCTTTCGTCAAAGCAATCTGAAGGCATTCCTCAGTGTTCAACTCCTTAAGTAGCTCATCTGCTAGCTCATCCATGATATCAACCCAAAAAACTTGGCCATCAATAGTGGGTTTCTGCATCACTCTATTCATGTCAAACTCTTGCACAATGTCCCCGATTTTCAAATGAATTTTACTCCTCTTAACATCAATCAAAGCACCAGCAGTGTGCAAGAAAGGTATACCAAGGAAATCAATGGGAATATAGAATTTCCCAACCTTAACATGTACATCCTCAGCTACACCAATAGGGTACTGTACAGAACGGTCTGCAAGGATCAAAGAAATCCTTGATGGCAGGAAGTTTGTGATCCCTAAGCGTTTTGACACAAAGAGGGGCATCAAGTTCACACTAGCTCCAAATCACACAAACATCTCTCGAATGTGGATTCTCTAATAGTACAAGGCAACACAAAACTACCAGGATCTTCCTTCTTCTAGGAATGATGTTCTGCAAGATGGCACTACACTCATGTGTGATTAACACAGCTCCCTCTTCAAGGCTCCTCTTGTTATTCAAAAAATCCTTCAGGTATTTCTTGTAGGTAGGGATTTTTTTAACAACTTCGAGAAATGGAAGCTTAATCTGAAGTTGTTTCATCACCTCATCAAAGTGTGCATACTATTTCTCTGTCTAAATCTTTCTCTGACATCCTGGAAGGTAGCTTAGGTATGTAAGGTGGTGGTATTGGTCTCTCTACCTCGGTACTGTCAGCTGGTACTTCAGGTTTGTCTTTTGTAATGGCTTCTTCGACCACTGGCTCACTCTCAGCAACTCTAATTGTATCTTCCTCATTCAAATCCCTAGTAACTTCAACTACTTTTCCCTTCCTTGAGACTTGCTCAACCCGCTTCCCATTTCTCAATGTTATGGCATTCACAAACTCCTTGGTGTTGTAGACTTTTGGGTTCTGAACTGATTTACTAGGAAGAACTCATGACTGTCTCGTAGAAGAAGATGATGTATGTGCTACCTGATTCTCGAGTATCTTCACATGTGAAGATAAAGCCTCAATTTTTTTGTGGAGATCACCATACATGCTATCGAACTTGATATTGATATCGATAACATTCTTTTTCTGTCCTTTCCAGAAGTTACTGCATCATATTCTTCAGCTCATTATCCTGGGGTACTAGAGTAGGAGTGCTCAAAGTAGCTTGATGAGGTTTCTGATAGTTTCCCTGGAAGGTGTTGTATTGAGGTTTTTGTTGAAAACCTCCTTGCCCATAGTTGTTCCCCTGTGTCTTCCCTTTGACAATGTATGTCTTGGGGTAGTTTCCTTGTCCTGGTAAAACTGCTTGGGCTGAAAATGCTGACCTTGTGTTCCTGCAAGAGCAGGATATACATGATCTTGAGGATTCTCAACATTAGTGCTCTTGTAGGAAAGGTTAGGTTGATTCCTGTAGTTCGAGTTGAATCCCTTGTTCTGAAAATTCCCTTGTCCATTTACATAGTTCAGCTCTACCAGTAGATCTTCAGACCCATCTCCAACTACCTAAAGGTACTTCTGACCGTCCCCTGAGTCTTCAACAAGATGCCCCCTCGCTGGTCTTGCCTCAGAAGCTGTTAAACTTTAGCTGTCAATTATGCAATCTGTTTTGATTCTGAAACTCTCCTGCTCTTAAGCGATCTATCGTAGTCAACGCAGTGATTGATGTTACTGGCTGCAAGGTTCTCAATCAAAGTTTGAGCTTCTGCCTCAGTTTTAGTCATGAAGTCCCCATTACTAGATGTATCTAAAGCCATCTTATACCTCTCATCACTGTCTTTGTAGAAAGTGTTGATGAGTGATGTAAATGTGAATCCATGATGAGGGCATTCTCTGTAGTAATCCTTGAACCGTTCCCAAGCCTCATTGAATTACTTTATGCCTCTTTGCTTGAAATTGGAAATCTTGTTCCTAAGAATAGTCGTTCTCGCCTGAGTGAAGTATTGCGACAGAAATGCAGCCTTATAGTCTTGCCAGGACCGAATAGAACCTAGTTCCAACGAATTCAACCAGCAGTGAGCTTTATCACATAGGGATAATGAGAAAAACCTGCACTTGACATCATCATCAGGGATTCCATTCATCCTAGTCGTGCCACACACCTCCTCAAAGTTATCTAGATGATAAACAGGATTCTCAGAATGGAGACCATGAAATTGATTCTGCTTCACAAGAGGTAGCAATGCTGGCTTGATCTCAAAGTCATTCTTGTTGATTGGAAGGTATTGGATTCCAGAACGGTACATCCTACCATTGGGAACATCATGATCCCTCAAAGTGCGTTTATCAGGCGCATGCTTCTGATTCTCACGGTTTCTTCCAAGAGCTATAGCTGCTCCGTTCAAAGGAGGGAGAGGAGGAGCCTCTAGTTCCCTCTGCTCATCATTGTCGTGTTGATCACTATCCCTCTGCACTTCTCTTTTCCTTTCTCTTTCAAACTTTCCCAGATCCTCTTGATAATCAATCAGATGTGCTAAGCCTTTGTTGCGGGTCATACACCGGAAAACACCAAAGAGAAAAACGAGAAAGAAAATAAGTAACTAAAAATAAAAATGCCTTAGTCTAAGAACTAATCTGAAATCTATAGGTAACGTTGGTCCCCGGTAATGGCGCCAACTTGATTGCTCGAATAACTAACACGAAATACTTAAACCGCAAGGGCACGGTGAAGTGTGCAGTAGTATGTTTGGGGTCGATCCACAAGGACCAATGATACTCTATAGATTTACGAGATTCGTAAATAGTTAAAGCGTAGAAAACTTGTTTTGGTTTTCGGAATTGTAAATAAAAATGCAGAAAAATAAATGATGTAAACTATAAGATTATAGACATTGGGTCATAGGGTATTATAGAGAAATAATGATCAATAAGATGAATGAATCAAGAAACTCAATAGATAAAACCGTTCTCAAACATAAACACTTAACTAGACTAATTCAGTTTCAAAGCATTAATTCCTAAACTTGACTAATCAATTTTACAAACTGTCAATTGAGATCTTCTAGTCAAATTTGCATTATCAATCAAGTTCACTATGTTCACAATACTTTCTAACATCAACTGTCGTTGGCTAAGAGCGTATTGCTCAATTCACATCAATTAAGGCAAACTATCAAACACTTTCATGCATAGAAAAACATAGGATCTAAAATAGGGTGATCAATCAGATTCTAGCATTAAAGATATGTGAATTGAAGAACCTAAAGAGTTAGAGTTTCATAAAAGCAATCAAATCATCAAACCATTGAATCCTCTACTTAGAACCCTAAACCCCAATTAAAAGACTACTCAGATATAACAATAAAAACAACACAAATCAAAGAAGAAAACATAATGGAATTGCAATAGATTAAGAAATAGGGTTTAGAAATCTTCTCCAAATTGTCACAAAAGATGAAACTCAAATCCCCAAGTAGTAGCTTACAATGGTGGAACTCTCTCCAGAAAATGGAAAAAGTGTAAAATAAAAGATAGGTCTTAGGGTTTTTATACCCTCTTGCAAAAAGAAAATAAAAAATATAAGATAAGAGTAATCAGGCGCATGATCGGATCAGTCGATCCTCCTTTGGATTGGTCATCCACGGGTTCCGATCGATCGGTCCCAATGTGGATCGATCGGTCTCTTCTCTGATGCTCATCTATGGGAACCGATCGATCGGTTTTGATGTGGACCAATCAATCCCTTCTCTCTTTCTTAGTCCATGGATTTTGATCGATCGATCCTGGTGTGGATCGATTGGTCGTTCTCCTTCAAGGCTAGCATTGTCCCACACTTGTCCCAAAAAATGTACAAAAACTTCCTATTCCCGCATAACGTCCCATAACCTGCAGAAAACTCGAGACTTGACCAAAAAGACACTAACGAGACGTAACGGACTCAAAAACAACGCTAAAACCTGAGATGAAAGATGAAAAAAACATGATATATTAGTTCACGTTCCTTTCTTTGGAGAGCTTGGTTGTGGGGAGACAAGCCACGTCTCAGGTGAAACAACAAAGCAAAAGCTCTTGGTAAATGGTGCAAAGGAGAAGAAGAAGCTGTAAGACTTTTTTTGGTGAAGCATCATGTGTTTTCTTAAGTGATGAGAAAACTTATGGAGATTAGAGTATTTGAGGCTGTAAGTCAAGATAAGGTTCTTGGTTAACAGCTCAAATAAGAGGTAAAGGAGTTGTAAGACTCATTTTTGGTGGTTCATGAAATAGTTCACTCAAAGTAGCTCAGGGATGAAGAAGAACAAAGCAGTTGCACGTTTTCTGTTGTAGTTGTAGGGTTTCTGGTTCAAAAGAGTTGTTGACAGAGGTAGCAACAGAAGGAGACAAAATAAGCAAAGGAGAAAACTTTGGGCATGGTCTGAAACTAAGTGTGAAAGTGAGTCATGGAAAAGCTATTACAATAAGGAAAGATTCACAATGGAAGTGTGAATCAAGTGAGGTGATTTCAAAGTTATGAAATCAAGTTGTCTCTAAGTCCTTTAATGGTACAAGAATGTGCAACATAGTGAGAAGGATTCAGATTACTCACAAGAAGAGTGTTGCAAGGTTAAGAAGTACATCAGAAATTGTAGCAGAGAAGCATATGATCAAACATGGGTGTTCTTGATCAATGTTGAAGAACCGGTTTAAAAGATTGATGTAAAAATCAAAGCACCAACATCAAGACTCAATGTTAGGAGACATTAAGTCTGATTCCTCTGCAGTCACAAGGTATTTGTGTTGATTTTTATTGAAATTTGTGATTTACTCAAGTTTTGCATTTTTTGTTGGAAAAGAAAGCTAGTTAGAAAACAAGGTTGTGTACTTATTTCACAAGGTATTGGCCAAGTTTCAGTGTGGTTAAATTAGTTGTAGGTGGTGTTGTAATCAGAGCCTCAAAAACTCATAAAATTCATGGGACTAAGGGACGCCTTAGAAGTTTGAATTTTATGTATATTGGGTTGTGGAGTATGCGTAAAGTTTTCTTGATTTTTCTGAAAAGGAGTTGCATGTTTTGTTTTGAGTGAATCAAGTAAAAAAGTTTGTTGGAACAAGAAGGATTGTTGGAACAACAAAGGTTGAAACAACAAAAGTTGTTTATGTTATGCGTCAGGTTCTGTGTCAGGATCTGCATCAGGGAGATGTGTTTAAGCAATGAAAGGTTGTTGTTATATCAGTGTTTGTATTGGTATAAGCTAATACAAGTGGAAGTCTTGATAAGTATACTTCAATGGTTTAGGCTGAGTTTTGAAAGGAGGATCTTGCTACAAGTTTTTTCTCTGTGTGTAGCTATATGTTCTTATTAAATGGAGTCTACAGTTGGTGGATCATTCAAAACTACAAGACTGCTATTTTCAGAAGGAATGTAGTGAAGGTTGCAAGTTTGTTTAGTACAAGATGGATAGTGTTTGAGGTTCTGTTTTGAGTGTAAACTCTTAAACAGTGTAGCAGCATCATAGATTCATGTTTATCAGCAGTTTTGTGTTGGTTTACACAAAGTAATTATGCTGGAAAGAATATGTGAAAGCAAGGAGTTCTTATCTTGGGTGGAGCATTTGAATCTCAGTGATTATCTTGTGTTTGAATAAGAGCTTCAAGCGTCAAAAAGAAGTATTTGATGGTTAGCAATTGATTGTACTACTTTCTTGTGTCTTCCTAGGTAGGAGAGTTAGGCGGCGTGTCCTGTTCTTTTGAACAGTGGTACTAAATGATTATATGGTGATTTTGCTAAAGAAGAGTACAAGGATTTTTTTAATTCTGGGATTGAGGTATGGTTTGATGGCGTATCAATCTAAGTTGTTGCATTATTAGATCATAAAGAGATCTTCAAGTAGACATGAGAAGGATGCTGGTTAGAGAAAATGTTTCAGGTTGATGAGGCAAAGTTGTTGAACAAGGTTCTTGGTGTTCTTTGGGTAAAAATGGATTAGTTGGAGTGGCTTTAAGAAGAAATAGGATGTGTTAAGGGTTCAGACACACTTTCTCAAGTGATAAGGCATGGTTATTTTTTCTGATTGTGATGAACGTGTGAAGTTTTTCAAATCAATAGTGAAGAGTAGTATAACTCAAAGAAGTAAAGCTGAGATAGAGTAACGTCAAAAAGGTTTATGGTTCTGGGTGGAGCTATGTTTCGAGGATGCTCTCTTGGGCGTTTAGCTTGAAAGAAATAAGTTTACGTTTGGATAGCTCATTTTTGATTAAGGTTCATGGACGTTCAGTCTTACTACAAAGAAAGGAAAGCTAAGAACATGTGGTTATCAACAAGTTCAACAGGTATTCAACTTAATCAAAGGTAAAATATGTGAGTGAAAGGATTATTACATACTTTGGTTTGAAGCTGGTTGTTGGTGAGGTCTTTTAGAAACAAGTAGCTTGTTTCTAGAAAGTAGTTGCAGGTATTTGAAAGTGTTTCCAGGGAAGACATCAAGGCATTGAGATAAAGACAGTGAAATGCTTGTAAGAGAGACAAGCGCAATTGTAGTAGGAGTTGTGTCAGGACAATGATGGTGTTATGTATCAAGCTTGATACACAACTCATATCAAAGCTGGTGTTAGCAACTGAGTAAAAGTCCTAGAAAAGAGTAAAATGCCAGAAATTCAAGATTGCATGATGGTGTGTGGTGGATTTCGAATTTTTAAGCTTGCATGATGATTAGGATGATTGGTCTTGAGTTATCCATGATTTTAGAGGAAGAACTTGATGAGTTTGTTGATTAGTTTCAATTAATTTGGATTTAATTTGATTTTATGACATTAATTTATCTACATTTAGAACTTTTCATTTTAATTGATTTTAATTCATTTGGAGAGCTTTAGGAGTTCTACTCCGTTATCATCATTTAGGTTTTTAATCTGAGTTTCCTGTTAAAATCCGAAGATGTTAAGCTCTCATATGTACTTCAATTGAGGGCACACCATCTATTATTCTATGTATAAGAACTAAATTGATGATTTAGTTGTTTGTATCAACGGCACAGGTTACTACAACCATCATCAATCTCTCCCATACCAGAAGTTACAAGCTATCCAAGTAATCAGTCACAATCAAAACTTTCTAAACAATTGATTTCTAAGTTTTTTTTGTATGCGATTGTGGAGATTGGTTTGTTTTCATTTGTCTTCTTGTGCAGTTTTAGCAGCTAAAGCAGCAACAATTGATAAAACATCATCACTAATTCGTTCATTAGAGCAAAGGAGTAAGAGTTAATGGCAATAAAAATGTTGGTCCAGTTGATTTGTCGTCTTCTGTATGGTCTAATCAGCTTCTGAGGCGTGGTGTTATGAGAGCGGTATTCAAAGGAGACCATACCTAAAAAGGTGGCTGCACCAGAACCGGTGTCTTCTTACCCCAAAGCGTGGATCAATGGTTGTAATGCAATTTTCGCAACCACTAAAGTCCTTAATGCCATCTTGTTTTAATTTTCTTTTACATTTATTTTTAAATTGAAATAGAAGTAAATGACCAAAAACCCAATATGAAATAACAATAATTACCAACTCAACCTAAAAAATCCGGCCCAAACCCAATAACCCGACCCTGTTTCAATACATTTACGGATCCCAGTACAATTACCTTGTACTTTTGTTGAACATAACTAAAATGTGAAAAAAAAAAAAAAAACAATAAGCCTCTAAACTAATGTGAGATTTCATTAACACATTCACATAGGTGTCTAGAGGAGTTGAAAATGTGTACAACATTCGCATTAGTGTCTAGAGAAGTTAAAAATGAGTACAACATTCACATAGTTGTACTTGGTTGAACATAGTTGTATTTTACGCAGGAGTAACGAGAACGAAGGTGACATTTAACGAGAATAAGCCGTTAAGTGAACAAATTTTTAGTTATAGTAAAGAATAGATTCATGATCTTTAAAGCTATGGTAAACAATACATTATGTAATACTTTATTTACATTCCTCAAGTACAAAGCATTCAAATGAAAAAAATCATTGGGATATATCAAAACCAATCAACTTTTTTGACGAAACTCTCTAAAAAACCAGTAAATTTAGATGATCTAAAAGCATGAATCACACTTGCTTCCTCTTTCGCCGCCTTTGAATTCCTCATTCCTCATCCTATTCGTATTCCCAGTTATTTCGTGGAGCACACTTACAGTTGTAGAGTTTCCAGACATTATCTTGAGCTTTCCTCTCCAGAAACAGTTAAGGAGGTTCGTAAGGCCATGTGTATGGAATGATTGTATTTATGAGTCTCCTTCTCACTCTTCTAACAAAATTCCTGCTTGGACTAGTAAGTTCTCTATCAAAATGGTCTCCAGGAGTCATGATCCTGCGAAGTATTGCATAACTATAAACAGTCACATCATATCGCTTAAGGGCAGCATCTCTAAGTGTTGAGAGCCCTCGATCCAAATCGCATTTTCGAAAGAGCTCAGACATACCTCTCATGAAAATGGTAGAAAGATAATCGTTTTCAAAATAATGGTACAACTCGGTTTATTAGGTACAGTTGAGCCACATAATATCGATTTGGTACACCTAGGTTTATTAGGTACAAGTTAGAACGACTAGTAAACCCAGAAATTAGCGAAAAATGAAGAAATTGGAGGAAATGGGGAAAAGGTGGGAAAAAGAAGAAATATAATATTTAAATATGTTTATTTATTTTAATAATTATTAAAAGATTTCTCGTGTCAATTCTGTTTCGGCTGTCACACATGTTGTTGCAGGTCGTGTGCATCAAGCTGCAGCAAATTCCGTATTAACTTCAGCAGATCGTGTGGGACTTATCGGTATAAGTGATGCACAATGGGAGAGATTAAAGCTGGTACTAGAGGAGCGTGATCAATAGACGAACAAACTTTCCGGTAAGATATCTGTCTCTTCTTGGATTATTGATACAGGTGCATCCAATCACATGACTGGTTCACTATTTGTTCTTGAGAATCCTCGGGATATGTCACCTGTTCTCATTAAATTACCAAATGGTCATCATACGGTATCAACTAGACAAGGAACAGTTCAGTTGGGTACTCATCTTATGCTTCAGGATGTGTATTTCGTTGATGGTTTGCAATGCCATTTGATTTTGGTTTCTCAGTTGACTAGAGATCGAGGTTGTGTCTTCCAGCTAACTGAAACATTGTGTGTTATTCAGAACCGCACTACGAGGATGCTGATTGGGTCGGGTGAACAACACAATGGGCTGTATTTCTTTAGAAGCATGGATGTTGAAGATGAGATGCACGTGAGAAATATGACATCTCCGACACTATGGCATCAACGTTTGGGCCATCCATCTCCTAAAGCACTGGATTTTTTGTCTATTTCAGATTTAGATAGTACTATTAAGTTTGATAATAAGGTGTGTTACATTTGTGTCCGCACCAGACAGTCACATGATTCATTTCCGGTTAGCTTGAATAAAACAACCAGTGTTTTTGAACTTGTTCATTGTGATCTTTGGGGGCCATATCGAACGCCTGCATTGTGTGGATCTACATATTTTTTGACAATACTTGATGATTTCTCACGGGTTCTTTGGATTTATCTACTTCCAAATAAACAAAGTGCTCCTGAAACTTTGAAGAACTTTATCACTATGGTAGAACGACAATTTTCTAAACAAGTCAAAAGCATCCGAAGTGATAATGGGACATAATTCATTTGTCTAAGCTCCTATTTTTGAGATATGGGTATCATCCATGAGACATCTTGTGTTGCTACTCCACATCAAAATGGAAGGGTTGAGAGGAAACATAGACACATTCTTAATGTCGCACGTGCTTTACGGTTTCAAGCTTCTCTTCCGATTCAATTTTGGGGCCAATGTGTATTAGCAGCAGGGTATATCATAAGTCGAACACCAGCAGCTCCTCTTCATGGCAAGACTCCGTTTGAGATGCTTTATGCACGTCCTCCCCCTCTGTCCCATCTTCGTGTGTTCGGCTGTCTGTGTTATGTTCATAATCAAAATCGTCATGGGGACAAATTCGCAAGTAGGAGTAAGAAGTCTATCTTCTTAGGCTATCCTTTTGGTAAAATGGATTGGCGGGTGTATGACTTGGAGACGGGGAAAATTTATGTCTCTCGCGATGTTATCTTCTGTGAGGATCAATTTCCGTATGCATCTTCTACGAATTTATCACCTATCAACAACTCTCCATCACACCCGTGTTTTGTGTCTCCCTCGTTTGATACTAATGAGTTCTTCGATTCTTCTGTTCATTCTCCGTCGTCTCCCACACACTCTGTTCTTGATGTTGTTACTACTGCTGTTGAAGACGTGGTTACAGATGATGTTATACATACTGTTGTAGGTGCTGACACAGATGCTGCTACAGATGCTCAGACACAGCCTGATGCAGACGCTGACACAGAGACTGCTGCAGATTCGGATATCGATGTTGTTCTCAACATTGTTGCTGTGGAATCTACTATTGAGGCTGGTTCTTTTCCTCTGGAATGTGTCACACCTGAGGAGAATTCTGAACTCCTAGCACTTCCAGCTGCACCTGATCTTTCAACAGTATCGCTTAACCATAGTAGTCGTATTAGTAAACCACCAGCAAAATTCTCGGATTATATTTGCCCCACCATACATTCTACTTCAACGTCGTTACTTGCAGCTACCATTAATGAGTGTTCTTATCCGCTTGACAAATATTTGTCTTCTGAACATTTTTCGGCTTCTCACTGTGCATATCTTCATGCTATCACAAGTGCAACGATTCCGAAGCATTATTCTCAAGCTGTTCTTGATGAACACTTTAGGGAAGCTATGCGTGCAGAAATTGATGCTTGTGAAGAGAATCAGACTTGGACAGTTGAAGAGCTTCCTCCGGGTAATAAAGCTATAGGGTGTAAGTGGGTTTATACCATCAAGTATAGATCTGATGGTACACTTAAGCGTCATAAGGCACGCCTGGTTGCTCTTGGAAATAAACAGATTGAGGGCGAGGATTATGATGAAACTTTTGCTCCTGTCGCGAAGATGACCACTGTTCGGATGGTTCTTGAAGTCTCCGCATCTAAGAATTGGGAGGTCCATCAAATGGATGTCCATAACGCTTTCTTACATGGTGATTTGAAAGAAGAAGTTTTCATGAAGCTTCCGCCAGGATTTCGTACTAGTAACTCTTCCCAAGTATGTCGTCTTCATAAATCATTGTATGATCTTCGTCAGTCACCCCGTTGTTGGTATGCCAAGCTAGCTTCAGCCCTTGTTGACTATGGTTTTACTCAATGTGTCTCCGATTATTCTCTCTTCACTTATCATCGGGATAATGCGTATCTAAACGTACTAGTGTATGTTGATAATTTGGTGATTACTGGTAGCTCATCGGATTTGATAAAGATATTTAAAGAGTATCTTAGTTCGTGTTTCGGATGAAGGACTTGGGTGTATGTAAGTATTTCTTGGGCATCGAAGTTGCCCGTAGTCCATCAGGTATTTATTTATGTCAGCAGAAGTATGCGCTTGACATAATTTCTGAGGTAGGTTTTCTTGGTGCACGGCCTGTAGCGTTTCCTTTGGATCAGAATCATCGTTTGTCTCTTTCCAAGAGCGCTGATTTTCCTGAACCAGCTAGATATCGTCGCTTGGTTGGACGGTTGATTTATCTTGCCGTCACACACCCCGACATATCATATGCGATCCACATCTTGACGCAGTTTATGCAACGACCAAAACTTGATCACTGGGAAGCTGCTCTTCGGGTCATTCGTTTTCTTAAAGGTAATCCCGGCCAAGGGATTCTACTTCGGGCTGACTCTCCTTTAAAACTCACAGCTTGGTGTGAATCGGATTGGAATAGTTGTCCTTTAACACATCGGTCGGTTAGTGGATACTTTATTCAGCTTGGTCGTTCTCCGATTTCTTGGAAAACAAAGAAGCAGAAGACGGTGTCATTATCGTCCGCAGAGGCTGAGTATCGTGCTATGCAACACACGGTTCGTGAAGTAATCTGGCTCAAGGCTCTTCTACATAGTCTTGGTATTGAACACTTGGAACTGGTTGATCTCTATTGTGATAGTCAAGCTGCGATTCATTTTGCAGCCAACCCGGTTTTTCATGAACGCGCGAAACATGTAGAAAGCGATTGTCACTTTGTAAGGGATGTTGTCAAAAGCGGCATCAAAGCAACTCGTCATGTATCTACAAAGACACAATTAGCAGATATCATGACAAAGACCCTTGGGAAAGCTGAGTTTGACGGTTTTAAGTTCAAGATGGGCATTTGTGACCTCCATGCTCCATCTTGAGGGGGGGTGTTAGTCATATGTGTAAGGCTAGATTAGTCTTTTACTTTGTATATGATTAGGTATAATCTTCTGTATAAATATGTAACCTATAAACCTAATAAACATAACATAAATCTTTCACACGACATCCTTGATTTCTGACAGTGACGGAGAATCTTTTGTAATTTTTTCTTTCCAACTACGGAAAGCTCTAGCGACATGATCAATTTTCTATCTACCTTTGTTTTGAAAACTCGAGAAAGGATGTGGAAACTATGGTAGAGGGGGTTTGTGATATAAAGAACTATCTACGTATCTTGCGATGTGGGTGATGGTTATTACCTTATAATTCTGTTTGATATAAAAACATATAAAAAATGAATCATTCCAAGATGCGTGTTATGCATTAGGGTTACTTGACAATGATATAGAACATCAAGGCTATTAACGAAACAATCTTATAAAATACAAGTAAATATTTACGAAAGTGTTCATGGTCTTGGTGATGTCCAATAGTGTTGTCGATCCCGTTAGATTTTGAGATGCTATTTGAGAAATATTACCTGAAAACATGTTGTATAAAGAGATAAATGAAGCAAGCTTATGCGGACGAAACTCCAATGATAAGAAAACACTGTATTAAAATTCTTGATTGGAACAATCATAATAATTAATAATCATGATATATCTTTTGGGTAAAAAGTCGTAGTGTTTGGGAGAGAATCTAAACATGTTTTCTTCAATAATCATTAAATGGTAGGCAAAACATTAATTTAGACTATTCTAAATGCGTCACAAGTTGCAAGGTTCTAATTTTTTTTTTAAATGAAACTTCTCGAAAGTTTTAGTAATCTTGATGCACAAGAACTTAAATAGCTTAACGAATGTAAAATGCATGTTAAAGCAATAGTAAAGGCAGTTTATGAAAACTAGGGATGTTAAACAGGGTTTAATTTTACATGGTTAGTGAAACACCCCAAGGTACCATGTACCGAATCAACTCTCGGCCATAAAATCCGAGAGTAACACTTACACGGAAATACCATTATTTTAAACTTTTTCTTGACATTTCTCATCAAGTAAACATTCATCTTTGATAATTGACTAACTTTAACAATTACCTTCATCATACCTTAGCCAACCTTAGGATTCTGTCCACCTGTCTACGTACATTCACATGAATCCATGTAGCCGTCCACGTACGTCCACAGAAATCCTTGTAGTCGTCCACGTACAGCTCCTATTTCTTCGAGCTTCCTTCGTTAGCTCCCAAACGTATCATCCTTGGACCAGCTACCTTCGTGTCATCCAACAAAATCCCCCTTTGTACTTAGTATTCAACCAACCACTCCACATAACCAAGCACAAAGAGAGAGATGTTCAGAGTTGGCAACGTGCTGAACATCAACCACGTTCTTCATTCTTGAAAACTCGCCATAGCCACCATCGCCTGTACACGTTATTTTTCGATCATCCTTCTCACCATCACTTGTCCACCGTTCGTGAACACCACTCAACGAATCCGCGAACTTTCATCGACAGATCCCTTTTTTTCCTCGACAGATCTCGACTATCCTTGGTTCTTCCTCGACAGATCTCGACGATCTTCTTTTTTACCTCGACGGATCTCGACGATCCTTCAGTTTTCTCGACAGATCTCGACGATCTCTCTTTTCCTCGACGGATCTCGACGATCCTTCAGTTTTCCCGACAGATCTCGACGATCTCTCTTTTCCTCGACAGATCTCGATGATCTTCATTTTACTTCGATGGATTTCGACGATTCCTCGACAATGTTTTACTTAGGGAGTTTCTTTCGAGTTTTCTTCCTTTTCTTCTTGTGCGACTATGGTTTAACATCGCATTTTCGTGTCCCCTCACTAAAACAACGAATCACCCTTTTTATATCATTAGGGTTTCACATAAAACCCTAATAATACACTTATTCACCAAACCTTCGTTGGGCCTAACCATTGGGCCCAAAATTGACACTTGGTCCACGAGTCCACGACGCCAGTCTATTGATCCACGACGCTGGCCCAGGGATCCTCGATGTCGGCCCGAGAGTCCACAATACCGGCCCAGGAATCCTCGACGATTTTCGATTCTATCCGAAGATTCCTTATCTTTTTCTGATATTATTCATTTTGTCCGTATCCTATCCGTTTCTGTCTGAAGATTTTCTATTTCTGTCCGAACATTCCATTTATGTCCGAATCAATCTTGTCCGAACGTGACTCCCTCGACCAATCATGCGGATTTCTCCGAAATGAGCTTCCAGAATCATTTTTCCTCAGACATTTGGATTTCCTTCGACCATTCTTTGCATTTCAACACCGATCCTTGGACCATGCTCGTTGGTCCTCGAGGATCCTCGATGATTCGGATAGAATCCTCAGACGCGGGTGTTACAGTTAGCCCGACTCATATAAAAATAATTAAACCCTGGCCCTACAGAAAAATTGCTGGGTTTTGAACTGGCTAAATTAATAAACCCGCGGGTTTGCACAAGATTTTAATAAACCCGTAGGTTATAACTTGTAAAACGACAAGCTTCACTTCTTCTTCCATTGAAACCTTCGAATCCCGTGACCCTTTTTCTTCTTCTTTTTTAGTTCTTCACTTCTTCTTCGCGAAAACTCCTCTTATCTCATTCTCCACTCTGATTAGGTAAAGAACGCGTCTCGTGGAAGAAGGAAGCTATCGAAAGCTCCTCCTTTTCGAAACCCTAGATTTCGTGTTCGAATCTCTGATTGCTCATTATCCAAAGGTCTAACCTTTAATCCTTTTTTGGGTTTTATTGTTCGGGTAATCTCTTTTTCTCAAAATTAAGTATTTAGGCTTCTGCTACTTTTTGACTGAACTAGACAAGGTCTTATAAAACCAGCGAAGTATGTATGGGTCTGGAGTTTAATTACAAATGAAACAACGAATCAATGTTATCATGTCTCATGTCTTTGATTTGATTTTTTTTTTTGTGTGTTTTTTGTTGCTGTTGTCAATATCAAAAGAGGTTATTCTCTGCTCAAGAATTGGCATTGTACAATGGCACTGATGAAACATTACCTATACTCTTAGGGATTCTTGGGTTAGTCCTTTTTCCTTCCTCTTCTATGTGCAAATAACTTATGTACTTGTAGACAGGTTGTAAAAAGAGTATTTTTTATTTTTTTTTACTTATGGGATACAGATCTGTGTTTGATGTGACCAAAAAGGAAAATCTCATTATAGTAGTGGAGGTTACAACCATTTTGTTGGAAGGTTTGTTCTGTTTGATAAAATTATGTAGAGAGATTCTCATATGTTCTTCTATCTTCTTGTATTAATCTTGCATGATTCTCATTGATGGGAAGTTTATTTTGTCTACTGGGTTTAGTCTCAGTTTTGTTACTCATTTCTACAAATGTTTCTGATTCTCTTGTTAATTTGTGATGTAGTATGGATTTGCAATCACAACAAACAATTGCAACTCTTAATGCTGAAAATGATTTTATGGAGATGGAGAGAAATGAAGAAGTGGAATCACATGGACAAGCACAAAGTGCCACTCAACCAACAGAAGTTACACAACCAACACAGCCAACTCAAGAAAGTCAACCTCAACAACGACGAGCTAAACGAGCTCGACCAGCTCAACCTCAAAAACGCTTAGCAGCTACTTGTTGGAAAGAGTTTACATCGGTAGGGATATAAGCAGATGGAAAAGAAAGGGCTAGATGTCACCACTGTGGTATTAAGTTGGTAATAGATACTAAGTTATTAGGAACGTCAACAATGAATCGTCATCTACTAATTTGCCCAGCAAAGCTTCCTACTAGCGATAGGCCTGCTTATGATCATAACACTGATCGGGAGATGACTTTTGAAATTATCATCTATCATGATCTTCTTTTTCGATATGTTAAATATGAAAAGGTTAGGGCTAGAGATAGATTTCTAAATCCAAATTGTCAGCATATATGTAGACAAACTGCGGCTGCTGATGTGTATAAGAGATATGAGATAGAAAAGATGAAGCTGAAAGAGGTTTTAGCAAAACATCAAGGCCGAATTAATTTTACTACAGATTTGTGGCCGAGTTCATTGAAAACGCATTTGCAACAAAAAAAATCATGTGTTTTTACATGAGAACGCCATATTAAGTACAACGAATTAAAATGTAGATATCATAAACAATTTATACTTAACAAGTATCATCTTGGGGCTTAATTTTTACACGCTAAGGTATTTTGGCGATATTTTTTTCGATTTGTAAATTTAACCAATTTTCTCCAGATATTTGATAAGCGAAGAAAGCACCTATCTAAAGTTCATATAGTATTTAACCTTCTCAATAACTAATTAATTTTATGCTGACAATATTTAGACTGATATGAGTAATATACGTTGAATTTTTGATTTTAGAGTGGGAATCGATTCGAGACGAGATGAGTTTGAAAAATACATAAATCTTACATAAAGAAATATTTTAACTAACAATTTAGACATGTACATTTTAGATAATGAGAGGGAAACTTACAGGTAAAAATCGATTAATCGAGTACAAGTAATTTGGATATCAAGTTCGGATTCATGACACCATATTTACTACCCGCTATATTTCCAAGATTTTTCTAAATCGGTATTAGGTAAGATAAAATTTGTGTAAGGATTCTGGTAATTAGAAGGTGAAGGGTAAGAAGAATATGAAACGTGAAGAGTAAGAAGAATATGAAAGGTAAGGGTAAGACTAAATATGTGCACAAAAGATTGATTAAGAAAAAAGTGAGCATATACCTAAATTAGACGAAAAATAAAACGTTTTTTGACGATGCGAGTTACGAGAGAACAAAAAAGTTAAAAGAAATCAAACAAACTGCATAATAATGAAATTCGAGATTGAAGAGAAAAAGAAGAGGCAAGCGAGGATGATAATGGAGGCCATAGAGCATACTGGTGAAAATGTTTTAAGTTAAAAAAGAGGAGAGAGAGAGAGAGAGTAACATGCGCTTAACGCACATCCATTGTTAATAGGGACCTCAACAAATTGAGCATGTGAGTGATGATTTTTAAATCAATTACTTAAATGGATTAGAGAATGTTCTCATACAAACGATTCTCTATGGATTATGGTGATCACGTCTTCACAATTGGTTTTGAAAGTGAGAAAAATGAATAAATGATTCTTTCGTTCAAACCATTACAACTGGGTGCAACATTAATTATTGTTGAGCACTATCCTGACTAAAAAATGCTTAACGCTTATCAAATCTTTAGCATGTTTACCAAGCAAGGGAAATCGAGAATCCGCAGCGGAAACAACAAGTGTTTGAAGAAATTGGTTAAGAAGCTGATGAAAGTGTCAGACGGTGGTGACGGATGACACCGTAATTGTCTTAGGAAGTGTCTCTTATATTTTCAAAGAAAAGAATGCTTTATGAGTGCTTGCGGTGTTACAAAGATTCTGCTATTGTTACAGAGCAATTAATCTCCAGTCGTGAGCTTATTTTTTTCGTCACCTTGTGATAATATTTATTCACTAAAAGTCCACACAAAGTCTCAAAAAATAGTCACTGTAAAATTTGAACAGATAAACTAAGCGCCTTCAGTAAAAGTCATAATTTTGATTTGTTGGTTGAATTATCACCATTTATTGTATATTTTGTATGTTAGTATTTATCAAACAATAAATAAGCTTAAAGTTAGGATGATCTCAACCTAGATCTGGACTATATTTACTGAATATTAAAAGATACTATTACAACCATTTAGAGACAATATTGCTTTTTAGATTATTGACTATATACATTGAATTAACCTTTCGTGTTTTTGAATTCTTAAGTGTAGTTAATATTTATGTTTGTTACAAGATACATATTAAAGGGTAGCAGATTCGGAGTTTGACAACATAGATGAAAGACTGTTTAGGAGCACGAAACTCAAAAGCTTCTGAAGCTATGTTTCACTAAGATTAATAAGTTTAAATATTTTTCTCTATTTTAAATGCACAATAACAATTTTTTTAAATTGAATTGAAGAAGATGGATAAGATGAGAAAAAGAGTGATGAAGATACCGAAGAAGAGAAAGAGGAAGAAATAAATATAACGAAGAAGCGAACGATGAAAATAATAATGATGATAGCCATGACAATGAAGATGACAATGAAGATGACAATGAAGATGACAAGGAATATGAAGAGAAATAAAACAATGAATGTGACGAGGAAGACGAGGACATAAGTCGTTGGCAGTAAATTGAACCATAACCGCTCATTTTTCTTTTAAACTCATTTAAAATGTTGGACATGTGTATACCAGCCAATTGAACCATAACTCCTCTTTCTACTTTTTAACTCACTTATCTAAGCATGTTGTGCATGCGTAGAAAAAACTAGTGAAAGAGGTTCAACTAATCTAGCTCATAAAAAATTCCAAAGAGTAGAAGATGAATACAAAGAAGAACAAGACAAAGAAGATGAAATTTCCTCTTTTTCCGTTTCCATGCTTTAATCATATTAATTAAAAACATTAATTAAGAAAAATAATAATTTTTAATAGCATGTGATTGTTTGATATATTTGAGTCCTTCTGTTTTTGTGTTACTTATGAGATCATGTGTACCTCTTTTTTTGGTTTTGGCACTTCTAACCGGTTTCTTTAATTTTATATCTAGAAGAAGAGGCAGGGGATGAGGAAGTAAAAGAATATAAAAATGTGTTTTGAAATGAGAGATGGATTTTGACAGTGGTGCAAATTCATCAGCTGAAGAAGGCAAAGAAAATGAAGGAGTCGCTTATCAAGCTGTGAATCAATATCATTGATACTTTTAGTATTTAAGTAAAGTTCATAGACCCTATTTATCTGTTTTGTTTTCACGTAAGATATTTATTTATAATGAACAAGTGAAATATATAACAACCATCGATTTATACGGTGGTAAAATTATCATATGTATTATGATTCAATGGAGAGATTATGTTGGTAACATTATCATATGTATTATGAGATTCGCCAAATTATAAGCCGTTCGAGGTATTTGATTTTAACTAATGATCTTCGAAGTATAAAATTAAACATCAGTTATTTAATTATTCTAAATCTCTTTTTAACGCACCAGGTAACGACGACATGCACCTACAGAAAATATTTGCTCAATCATCTTTGCATTGAGGTTACAAAGATGCATACTACTCTAAAAAGAACGTTCCTCATATTCAAACACTTGTACATTAATTACCTTTTTCTGCAAAATATAGTTTCTTAAATAGATGTCATAACAGAATCACATAGTTTTTTTCTTTAATATTATTTATAAGTTGATATGATTACTTTAATTTAATTTTATGGATAAGTTAAAAAAGAGGAGAGAGGAGAGAGGAGAGAGGAGAGAGAGTTACATGCGCTTAACGCACATCCACATGTTAATAGGAACCTCACAAATTGAGCATGTGAGTGATGATTTTTAAATCAATTACTTAAATAGATTAGAGAATGTTCTCATACAAACGATTCTCTATGGATTATGGTGATCATATCTTCATAATTGGTTTTAAAAGTGAGAAAAAATAAATTAATGATTCTTTCGTTCAAACCACTACAACTAACTGGGTGCAACATCGTTGAGCACTATCCTGAGATAAGAACCACAGTGTTCGGAGCAGACGACCGGCAGCATATTCTTGATGAGGACATCGAGGCTGAAGACGAGATTCCTATAGAAGACTTTGAAGATGCTTCTGTTATTCAAGACATTATCACAATGAGAGAGCCGCCAAGAACTCGTTCGGGAACTAAAAGACTAAGATGATTATTCAATAAGGCAGTTCAAGGCTTCCTAGCTCAGGACTTGAAGAATTCGATCAAGACTCAAGAGGCACAAGACTTGAAGATGTTTTTCTCAATTCAGCCCGACTAAGCTTGTAAGAGATCAACCCATGAAGAGAAACTATGAAATTCGACAAAACCTTCTCATTTTAGACCAGCCCACTAAAAGGTATGTATTTCATTAAAATATATTGTGTTTGCTAATTTTGCAGGTCCATTAGAAGATAGGTTTATTTTATTTCATAGTTTGTATTAGGTGTTATTTATTTTATGCATTTTTATTTCATTATGTTTTAAGACTATAGATTAGTATTTGTATTAGGGTTTCGCCCAAGAAGGCATCAGCTGCACGAGCCCCTTTATAAGGTTCCTTAGCAGCCGTGTATCATTTTTTTAGCCATCAATAAAATAACGCAGTTCTTCATCGTTCTCTGAGAAAGAGTTCTGAAACCCTAAATCTCAAGCTTTCCTTGTGAGTGATATCAAGGCGACCTAGTAATCTGTCTCATCACAAGTAATCACTCTTGTGTGGCGACTCCATCTTCACATCGAAACACCCTCCATTCGTCCATCCTCATCTCTTCAATCGATCACCATCTCATTCATTCATCCATTCTCAATCGCTTACCACTCCCCTTGCTGTCCAAAGAGTTGAGACTTGAGTCCAGCCCTTGTGACGCTTCCACCATCCTGTTCTTACATCAATTCTCCATTGAAGTAAGTAGTGCGATTTTCATCACTTGCTCTTGAGATTAGAAAAACTTAGCAATCTAGTGGGATCATTGTATGTATTTTACTCTCGCTCTTACTTCTATAGTACCAGATCTGGAACTTTCTTCTTTCTTCTCATAAACTTAGCAATCTTGTGACAACCCTTTTCTATAGTTAGTTCTTTTCTCTGATTTTTGCTCTTAATTTTGCTTAAAGTGTTGTGACTTGTTCGTTTACTCTTAATTTTGCTTAAGGTGTTCGTTTAATTTAAGGTTTGTGACTTGTTCGTTTAAGAACAATAGCTTAAAATGTTGCTCTTAATGTTCGTTTAATGTTTGTTTAAGGTGTTACTTATGTCTTGTTAAACGGTGATAAATCATTTGCTTTTATGTGGGATGTCCATTTGATTTTTATAGAACATTGAAAGTGAGAAATTCTTTGCGTTGTTTGCAATGTTGTGAGGAGAACTCGTTCTTTTGGATAGGTGATTGCATTTCCAGTTTAATACTTAGTGATGTTAGCTAACAGATTTATAAAATATTGGTTGATGGACTAAGTTTTTAAAGAGTTGTTAAAGAGTTGGATGCATAAGTGTCTCATTCTCATTTGGGTGGAATTGCCTCTTTGACTTTGGATGTTCCTTGTTTCAGTTTGTATTGCCATACATTTATTTATTGTTCCTTGAGTTAAGATTGAAGCTTTGAATTGCCACTAGGGAGTTGAAAAACAATCAAACATAGCATTTCTTGTAATACAACTCATGCGAAGTGATTGATGATATACATTGAAACTCATGCAGGTGATGAAGAAAGCATAGTAAACAAGAAGCCCTTGGCTGGTTCTTAGGTCTCAGGTTATCCTGCAGTATCCACTGTCACAAAGCAGGCAGGCATACGGTGTTTCCCATAAGGTAAATCTTAAGAGTATACATGGAACAAATGTCGCATGAATCGAGTAGTTAATTGGTTTAATTCGGCAACAACTTTAATTAGAAAGGTGGGTATTTATAAAATGAGATACGTTTATGGTTTTGATCAAACAAGTTTGTGGTTTCCTCAGATTTGGAGGTTCCCAAACTTCTGACAGCACACAAGTCACTTGACAATAACTCACGACGAGAGATCATTCAAGCTCCTGTCCGGACAAAGAGTGTTTTTTTATGCGTTCTTCGTCAAACAGAAAACACCAAAGCTCAAAGCTGGCTACGTCTCGTGAAAACACCAACTCTTTGTACTACTAAGGAAATTACAGTCTCATACCACGTTACTTCTATCTTAATAACATGTTGATTTTCATGTAAATATCTCAATAACACATCAACGTACGAGGTCCCGCAAGATTAAGGATTTTGGTCTGGCACTAACAAAACTGTGTAATAGATTAAGGATGGGTTTTCAAAGTTTTAATCTATTTGATACCATCACAACTGAGATTAATGATCCAAATGATCATTACTCTATATTAGCCAACCGCTGATAGAGCCATGGAAGATTTGTGTGATACCATCACAAGTGAGATGAGTAGAGGACTTCCACTACTTTATTAGATGTTGATTCAATTTTATGTGTTTGGTTTAAAACAATTTTATGTTTATTGTTGCACTGTTGATAAATTTATGACTTTATTTATCACATTTGGATTAAAAATTTGTTACAAAATTTTTAATATTTATTTTTATACATATGTAATCGTAAATGATAAAAAAAAAAAGTATTGACAACTAATAAACAAATCACATTTCTTCGTTTAACAAAAAAAATATAATTTCAGAATTTAAAAATCGGTCGCAGCGATAACAAAACGAACAACATAGCGACTAGTTGCGCGATTGCTAAACGAACAACACAACAACCCATCGCAGTGACCAGTCGCGCGATTGTTAAACGAACAACAACCAGCGATTTAAAAATCACAGTCTCAGACGCAATCGCAGTCGCCATCAACTGTCAAACCAACATGGCCGTTATATAGGCGTGGAGGATAATATTGTCTCTTTAATAGATGTCCATTTTATTTCACATTTTGATTGGGTATGATGAGTGTGCTAAGACTATCCACAATGGTTTTGAAATTCATTATCCTATTTTTCACATTTCACATTTTACATCATTTTGTTTTGTATCTTCCACTTAATAATTCAACACTCATTCAACTTTTACAAACTACAGTAGTTTTGTTTAGTAAAATTCAATACCCTACACCACAAATCTTTTGGACAATACACAATTTTGTAAAATAGCTTGGATAGAAAAAATATGGACATGATATATTCCACTAGATCTTCTTGAATTGTTTCAACGAGTTTTATCCAATTATTTGAGAATTCCGCCAATTCCATTCTTTTCGTGGGATCGAGGAACCATGGATTCTTCACCAATAAATTTTCCACTAGTAACGATATATCATATATAGATTATTTCATGGAAAACAAAAATCAGGATTTTGGCAATGGAGTCAATGAGTTGCGTTTTTTGTGAATCGAGTATATTATTTTTTTTGGAAATGTCAGTTTTCTTTTTCTTTCTTTTTTGATTTTTTAAATAAATATAAAAAATAGTTTCATTACAACAATTAATTAACATAATTAAATTAAAAAAGTATTTGCATTTTTACAAATATAATAAATTACTTTTTATTGAAAATCTTATTTTTTTAGCGAACTTGCTTAATAAAGATTTATTCTAAAGGTAAATCCTGGTTTTCAAAGAATTTATTTTCTTAATCAAAATGAAGTATTACTTCTCTTCAAATTTTTATTTTCCATAGAATGTCCATCCTCCATTAAGCGAACTCTAAATTTAGAGAATGTCTTTTCCTAGTCCTTATTGATTTCTATAAATTGTAGTCAATGAAAGTTATACACTTTCCATTCTCCATTGGCAAGACTACCACTTGTTGTGATCATTTATAACACATATACATTTTTTAAGGATTTTATCTCGTGAGTCATCGTGTGATGTCCTTCCAAATTACTCTTTCCACCAACTTAATTTGATAATTCTCTTATGTGTTCTCCATACATAAGAGAAACTTGACTTGTGTCCTTTCTACAAAATCTCGTCTTTGAATTTTGTGGCACTTTCATAACTATTAACACTTATTTCTCCATCAAAAGCTCTTCAATCCTTTTTTAACGCTATTCTCACACTCCTTCATCCTCTTGAACTTCACATCCTTTGTGAGTCGAGTCATAGGTTTTGCTATACTAGCAAACCTTTTAACAAACTTCCAGTTATAACCAGCCAATACAAGATACCTATGACCCTAAATCGTGTTCGTGGGCATTGGCAAATTGGTTATCAACATTATTTTCTCCGAGTCTAATCTACTAACACACAACTTGTATGACAACTAGCCCGAGAAATCCAATCTTCCTCAGGGCTGTCTCCCGGGTCAGAATCGCTTTGACATAACATAGAGCTCTAATACCAAATTGTGACACCCAAAATTTACTTCGACAATATGTCATGTCAAATAACTTATAAAACAAGTAATTCCATAAAACCGGAAATAACCAATTGCTTCCATTAAATCAACTTAAACGTCTTTTAATCTTTTAAAAAGAAACATATGAATATTCCAATAATCTAAAACAAAAAGAATAACAAACGAGATCTCTCAAACCTACTCCAAGTGACAACTCGAGCAACTACTCCTACAGATTACCTGCAAAGGAAGAGAGAGGAGAGTAATCGAAGATTACTCAGCGAAGGCAAGCCTTAAGGCTCACGAATTATCCATACACAATCACATCTAGAAACTCATAAAGTCTAAACCTAAGACAAGCAAGCAATCACGTGTGAATGACACACACACATGGAACAAATGCTGTTATCTCTCGTGCCTTTCAGGATCCCTCGTGCCTAAGAACTTCTTCCTGCACTCTTGACTTGTTAGATACCTCTTACATCCAGCACTTCACCCAACAACGCTAATTGGATCCCTCGTGTCAGTCTCACACTTATCCTAGCGTAACCTGCTTGTCAGCCATCATGATTGTATCCGCATTCCGCGCAATAAGTCATCACACAACTACAAGCAGTGCCATATCATGCTCAGCTAGACGTACAACTAACACCATGGAAGACTCCCTCTTTGCAGTACTCTCTACGTCTCACCCGCATCTATGTGCGTTTGATACTCTTTCTCAATCTCAATCAATTATATATCACATAACATCATGTATCACACAACAAACATTTGTTTTTAAAGTCTATGTCCATTATATTTATTATTCATTTTTCCTACGTTCGTGCAAAATATTTATATAAACATATTTATACAAACAATATACTTGTCTTTACCATTGACTAAGTAACTAAGTAAATATATTTGTATACGAAGGAATCACAAACTAGTTCCCACCTTAGCCTTAACTTGTCCGAGACGCTATGATACTTAGATATAGATATGTGCCTCACGAATGCTCCTGCTGAGCTTCAGCTTCAACCAACCTCGAATGATAAACCAAACAATAGAATAGATCATTAATTACTCTGTACAAATCTGCCTCAGAAACACACGAATAAAACCATAACTAACCGTTAGAATCACGAACATTTCGACCTCCAAACATTTCGACCTCTGACAACGTTTCGACCTCCAAACATTTCCATGAAGAATCCATCTCGGAACTGATTTGTGGTTCATATTAAGCACATATTTGCAGAGATTTCCATTAGTTTCTTGGCTAGAAAGCAAAACAAATAACTTCTTGCAAATAGCCCAGATTAAAGCTTTGTCAGTTGTTGTGAACTCCTGGGTTGGTGGTGGTCCTGTCAATATATTTATCTTCCCCATCCGACATTATCTGCGGTATCGGCTCCTCCACACTACACTGTTTTTATCTTCTTCTTCCATGCTCTTTTTTCTATTCTCCCATCTGATCTGCTCTGACTTTGTTCCTCCACTGCCATAGAGGCTTACCATAGCCACAACATGACTAGAAAAAACCACTTATATTTTCCACCGCCACAACATGACTAGAAAAAACCACTAATATTTTCCACCACCACAACGACGTCTTTCTCTCCTCCCCACACGACTCTTTCTCTCTCTTTTCTCTTCTTCTTCTCGTGACAAGATCACCACCTCCTCCCTCGTAGATTTGATTGCTTCCTCCTTCATTGATATATGGTTTATCCACAATGACAACATGAACACACGAGCAACAATGATTTAGCACAACCACAACGCCTTTAACTCTCTCTTTTCTTCTCCTCTCCTCTCTCCTCACCGATACGATCAGAATTTTTTTTTCTTTGCACTCTTGGCCATAGCTTCTCTCATGGCTGCTTCTCTCCTTCCCCTTAACAAAATAAAATGACATAACAAGTTTATGAGCGGCGACAACAAGATTAACAAATACAACGGTGGCGACAACTTAGGGTTGTTAGCTTATTGGATTATATTACTCTCTTCTAAACGAGGGTATATACACACCCATATACACAAGTCAATTATAAGATTTGGGCTGAACATTCATAATGGGCCTTAACCTAATAAAGAATAGAGAAGAGAAGGATCCGGATGTTACAACTTCCCTCGTCCTTGTCTATTTCTTCTTCATTAGGTTCGACTTCCTCAACAATCTGAACCGGAGATCGCTCCCTCTCTGCTTCTTCTACTACCTCTTCAATTATTTGGACTTCCTCAAAAGTCCCAGCTGGATCTGAACCCTTCTCTCCATCTGGAGTATCTTCTACCTCTTCATTTCGAGGAATCTTCCTCTTCACTGTCCACCTTGTCCTATGAGGCATCTTTCGTGCACACGGGTTATCGACAACGGTTTCATGAATGGAGTAGAGAGGAGTTATCGAAATCGAGTAGTGAACAGTTATCCCTAGTTTCACCGTTTCACGAATAGATGAAAGGGGATTCGAAAGACTAACGGTTTTGATTTCAATAAGGGATTTCAGTCTCGAGGTTTCGAGTTATAACGAAATCAGTTTCGGGTTAGATCCGATAGGACTGAGTGGGCGGATAAAGTAATAAACCTATTTTTGAATTAAAAACAATCTTAAAAGAAATTCAGTTTTATAACGTAAACTTTTGAGATTTTGTTTTTGGATTCAGGGGCTTTTGAGACGAACACTCAACGAAAACACACTTTCTTTTATTAAATTGGAAGCAAAAAATTTACTTCCAATTTAAGTATTGATATACGTATAGATTAGTATATATCAACTATTTTCCGACACTTTACATGTGACGGTAAATGCATTTTCTTTTTAGTGCCTGAGTAGAGAAATAAGTTAGCATATTAGTCTAAAAGGAATTATACCAATGACCCCAAATAAGTTGAAATCTTAAATAAAAGTAATAGTAATAAGAGTTTAGATCTACGATAAACAAGAGAGTTAAAAGGCAGTTCAAATCTAAGAGAAGATTATAAAAATAGAAAAAGAAAAAAAAACATCATATCTGAGAGTTGTGATGTTTCAAACACATCAAATGAGCTACGATAATTTAGCATGCTTGACCACAACATGTGTTTAAATTTCGGTAACTTTAACCGCCCAAGCTATGCTTTTTATGAAATTTATCTTGCATAATCTAGTGTGTGGGCATTGTTCTTTGCGTTTTTAGGCATCACCAACTTCAACTTCACTAAAGATGGTGCATTCTTGACAAAGAACTATATAATATCAAGTATAGTTTTAAATTGGTCGGTCTGTCCATGGGCTAGCTACCCTAGTCCAAATTATTACGAACGGATTATGATCACTTCTAAAAATAAAACAGTACAAATGGGCTAAACACCAATTTTGTCCGCAGACAAAATGGGTTAGACCACAGAAACAATAGGCATGCATGCCTAAATTTTAAAAAATATAGAGTTTAAAAACTTAGAAAAAAAATTAATCTAAATTTGGGGAAAAAAATCAAAAATTTATAATTTATGATGAAAATATAATTATCCAATCTTTGGGCGCTCATTTACCCCCCTCCCCCCCAACGAGCTTTCTTCATCGCCGGCTTTGGTTTCCTGCTGGGTTTTTTTTTTTTTTTTTTTTGAATGAATGTGAAAATTGTATTCAAAAAAGAGAAAACCTAGTCTACAATAGATGCATCTTGAGTTTGAGAGTGGCTTAAGAGATTACAGAGCTTTTAAATAAATAAAATAGAGGAAACAAGTTAAATAAACACAAGAGACATGTTAGAACTTAGGTGATTCGAGTGGCAAACCATTGTTTAAGTCCCTCTTTGAGTTTCGATCTTGAAGCTTGAATATTTGATAGATGGTTTCGTATTGTTCGATCGATTAGGCGTGCCATGATGGCTGGCGTGAGTCCTTGATTCCCATGCCGTCGTTTATTACGCTCGCACCAAATATAGTGTACACAAACTTGGAAAGCATACCGCAATAGAAATCGAGAAGTATTACCAAGGTTGAGATCAGTTAACAAGGAGGTGATTGTTGAAAAGTTTGCTGTGAACTTGCTTTTGAGGATCCCCTGAACACAACATTTCCATATCTGAACCGAGAAGGAGCAGTTGAAAAATAGGTGATCTCTCGTCTCCATTGGGTTTTGACAAAACACACATGATGTATCGACATTTCCCTTCCATAGTCTCATTCTTTCTCCAGTGGTGAGCCTATTATGCATTAATAACCAAGCTAAAAAAGAGTATTTAGGAGTCGAGTTAGAGAACCATACTCCCTTATACCACGATTGCTTTGGGTGCCCATTTCTGATATTGTTCCATGTGTGTCTCGTTGAGAAGCAGTTTTTGTAGTCTCCATCCGAACCTTTCCACACTGATTTATCTTGCTCCAATCTGTTCGTATTACTTCTGAGGCGTGTTATCTCCATCTCAATATCATTTAAATTTGTTGTCCTATGTCTTCTCGATCGGTGATGAAGAAACACATCCTCCACCGTGGCTTTAGAATTAATGCCCATATGAATGAACCCCCTGTCCCCTAGCTTATCATAAAGTCTTCCTTGAGAGCTCCAATGATCATACCAAAAGGATGTGGTTGAACCGCTTTGTACTTCTTTCTTGTGGAGTGTTTTTGCCTCCATTCGATACTTCAATAATTTTTTCCACATCCAAGACTTCGTTCTCGATTTCGAAGTTTATCACGGGACTTGTTTGGTTAATCAAAGAACTGCAGCAATTGCAAGTTCTTATTCCCAGTTACTTTTGCTTGGTAAGACCTTAATAGAGGAAATCAGACAATTCAAACCAAAATCAATCAATGTTTATAAAACAAAAATTGATCATAAAGCCAGCTCTCAAGATGAGAGAAACCCAACAAAGTTTAGAAGAAGATTCGAGAGAGAAGAAAGATTACACTTTTAGAAAAATATCCGATACTGAAAAATGAAAATGAATTGTTCTTTTATGTATCCAATGGAACCAATCCAAATCGTCCAATCCCTCTCGACCATGTATCAACCTCCAGCACGCCAATTGCATTTGCTTCCACCCATGTGAACCACACGCTTCATTCCCTTAAACAAATCTTCCCTCTCCGTGGAACCTTTCCTCAAAGTTCACTGTAAACTTCTTATGAATATCGAACAAGCGCTCCCAAGTGGCCTCCTCTACTGGTTCATTCACCCAGTTGACCAACACCTGAGTAATAGCCTGACCTTGTATCGTTTATAGTTTAAATGGAATTAATTTAGTTTGGTGACCAAAAAAAACAAAAACCAGTCGAAACCTTAACCTCTACTTCTTCTTCTTCCCCGACCACTTCACCATTTTTATCAAAAATATTTTCAAACTTTTCAAAATCTTCACAAAATCATATATCTCTCAAAACTCAACCGATTTCAATAAATTTTGGAAGCATTCCACTCGGTTTTTCAAGCCTATTCACTCATCTATGTCCAGGCTTGATCTGCAAAGGTAAGTACTTCAAAATTAAGCTTTTAGGTCCATTTTTCATGTCTACAATGGAGAATCTCGAGATTTCGATTCCTTTACTTGTTTGGCTTGGTTGTTGGAAGAAAAATGATGCTTAGGTTGCTAGATAATGGATTATGAGGTTAGATTTTAATAGTTTTGGATTTTTGAGTGAGAATTCGGAATTTTAGGAAATGGGTAAATAGTGATTTCAAGTTTTTGGTCTTGAAACTTGTCTTGAAACTTGCTTAGAATAATCAATCATGAATTATCACTAATTTTAGAGGAAGAAAAAGTTGAACTTGATGATTAATTTCAATTTAGTTGGATTTGTTTTGAATTTTTGCATAATTTATCTTAAATTTAAAATTTTTGCATTAAAAATTGATATTATTTTATTTTGAGTGTTTTTGGGAGTTCTTATATTTGTTTAGAATTATTTTAGGAATTTACAGATTTTTTTGAAAATTTTTTTGTTTCTAAAATTTTCTATCAATTTCCTGAATTCTCGAAAGGAAATTCATGTTTTTTTTTTTTTATATGGCTCCAAAAACATGAGGATAGAGTTCGCAACATGTTAGGACCTCACACCCACAGAGCATGGATGCTCATCCCAAAGAGAGGAGCGATGTAGACATCGCCTGCAGAAAACAGAATGAGAGCTGCACACTCCATCCCATGAGGTTTCTTCATGATGGGATCCTACAGGAGTTGAGCCTTAGGGACGAGGTCAATAGTATGTTGGAAATCATCGGATTTGGTACTTTTCACACTAGATCATGGGACCTGTACGAGAGGCGGCACATGACTTTCTAGTTTCACTGGGGGTGTATTTTCCTACAGGCCGTGGGGTGGCCTTCACAGAATAGATTAACTTCTTCATTGGAGAGCATCATCACAAACTATCTATCCACCATCTCTGCGCCATCATCGATTCCTGAGCCAGAATGAGACACGTGCTGGCGTCGTCTCCAATCCCGACTAGTTTTGGGCCACCATCATCTCTGGAACCTACGCTTCTGGAGCGTGGAAGCAGGCTCACATTAGGAGCCTGGTGCTATGAGAGGTTGTTAGAGGCTACATTGAGACACCCGAGGATGACTGGTACAGAGAGCCACATGTTGTGGATTTTGGGACACTCCTAGCATCTGAGTTTTCCGCAGCTAGGAGCGGTACGTAGAGACAGCTACCTATATACTCAGGGAGCTTATTCAAGCCCGTCATGAACCCATTGGGTATGAGCCCCTTCCACCTTTTCCCGAGGGACGGATGAGTTATATTGATCACTACCATCTTGGTATGAGGCACTTATGTCCTCTAGTTCTAGGACCGCGCCGGCACATACAGCTTCTTGGAGCTACCTCCGCAAGACCTCACGAACATTTCTTCGCGCAGTTAGGGAAATTGTATGCCTCCATTTGTTGCTTTTTGTCCACGCCCTACTAGACAGAGGCGTTCTTGTCGACAAACCCGTCCAGCAAGCCAGGCTCCATCTCGCGCATCCACCTCATCTTAGGGCCCACTTCTTGACTTTGACGAGACGGAGTCAGCTATCAGGGTCTTCCTCAGACATCTAGTGAATATGACAAGATGGTTCACATCAGCATGTGTCAGAGAAGATTAACAGGATGCTCCAGCTGCTTTTGGAAGTATTAAGGATTATTCAGCCTTGCTGCATCTCAGGCCGACAGGCTCAGGACGAGGACAAAGATCAAGAGGAGTGGCGTGCGTTGTTCAGGACGATAGCTCCGGCTAACTCCAATCCACCCTCCGCCGCGACCCGTGCCTTTGGCAACCACAACAGCTCAGATAGTCAGCACCTTGACAACTTCAGGTTTGAGCGTGTTAGACACGAGCCAGGCAAAAAGCACATCCCGAAGGAGTGAGCAGTTCGACAGCCAATCGGTCGGTTAAGAGTAGGTTAGAGACCAAGTGCAACCAATCGGTTGAGACTTCTTTCGAAACCCTTAAGCCTTTGTATTTTAGCTCACTTTTATTTAAATTTTCCATTGTTATCTTTCTTTGAAACTTTCACCTACCCTTCTTCTTTCTTTATACACTGGGACGGTGCAATTCAAGTCTGGGGGAGGGTATTGATGTACCATTACGCTTATTTGGTGAAAATTTCAAAAATTTTCATCTGAGTCATTTTCAGTAAATTCAGGGATTATGAATTTTTTTCAAAAGACTTGCTTTGGGGCGACTTTCCAACAACCTATTTGGGACCGCGTCAGAAATAGAGCTGAAGCTTGGAACAACCATGATAGACGCAATAATCAAGAAATTCCCTATCACTCTGAAACTTGAACAATTTGAACCTAGCCTTATTTAGTGGAACATCGAACATTAACTTAATTTATCTCACTTAAGGGTTTGGTAATCATGCTATGGATTAGGTATTTGGAGTTATGCCTTGTTTTGCCACTCTTTTGACCTCTGAATAGCTATGCTAATTTATAGTATAATACCAAAACTTGCACCCTAACCCTCTATTCATACCTCATGCATTCTTTATATAATCACCATTATGTGCATACACGTGCATAAACTACGGAATATACGGACTGATATAGCTAACCTTTCATTATGAATCGGGATGTTAGGCGTACGATTTGAGGATGATAATAAGCTTATGGGTGATTAAGTCTTTTTGACAGATTTTTGAGGTTGCTTAGAGAATGCTAAAAGATGTCCTAAATTTTATTCTAATGCTTGATTTTGTATAAATAGAATCGGTTAAAATTTTTTAAAAATAAATTAAATTATCTTGAAGAAAGGAAAAAGACGGAACAGGAAAAGTTTAAGTTTTATTGAAAAATTGCATCAATAAAAATTTTAGTGTATCGGGTTTTGAGATGAATTAGATGGTCTAAGTGAAAGGAAAGTTATGTATGCACCAATTGGTCTGTGTCTTACTGTGATTATGCAGAATGATTTGCATCCTAGATGTTAGAATAACAATAAATACATGAGTCACCGTTAAATGCTTCCCTTACCAAGACCATAGCTAGTTCGATATTCCTTTTGTGAGAATGCACACACTATCTTAATAAATGTTCAAGGGCTAAGCTCAATAACTTCAGGAGTTCCTTGTTATCAAGATTTTGAGTATGGGATATTGCTAAGTTCATGGCTAAGTACATAAAGTAGGTCCTACTCTTACTCGGCTTTAATGCAGTTCACGGAACGAATATCCGCTCTAAGTATTTTTTCCAAAGATTTACTAGCTCCCAACCATTCTCGGATCCGAGTTCTTATTGTCTTTTACTTGAGGTTAAGTAAAGATTTAAATCAGAGCTCAATCCTTATTTTTACTAACTTTTAGAGTAATATTTTGTCTAAATCTCGTATCTTTTCACCAAGATAAAGGTTATTTTTGTGTATTTTTGTGTTTTTTGCAAATTATTGACTTGAAAGAGGAAATGAAGAGAAGTGGGCTTCAAACGTTCTAGAAGAGAAGATTCTCAGAGATACCAACCGATCAGTTGCACTTTGCACTGATCGATTGAGAAGTGTTCAAGAACTCATTGGTTGCCTTGTGCACCGATTGGTTGACCGCCTTTAGGAGGCTCAACCCCAGTTTTAAATCATCCCATTCTGAAGAGCAAAAAAACAAGAAGAGATCATTGTAAGTACTTTAGAGTTTTATTTTAGCTTTTGGAGTTTATTTTGCAATTCAATTATGTTTTCATCTTTGTCTTTACTATCTTCTGTAATTATACTTAAGTAATTTTTTGTTAGGTTTTTAATGTTCTTATTAGGATGTTTTAGATAAGTTAACATGCATGTTTAGACTGAGAGTGATAAACTCTATTGCCAGAAGCAATGAACTATAGTTCTCGAGCACATTACTACATGTATAAAATTAAATTAATATCATTATGAATTAAAACAATCGGGGCAAATATAAGATAATCATCTTAATTGGTACTTGTTAAAAGAAGGCTACAAGAATAAGTGCAAAGTGTGATGATAGTTTAAATGTTATACTGAAGAAAGAGTTTAAGATGAAAGCATTCTTTTGAAAGATGCAAAAATTAGATTGTGCACAGATCCAATATGGTCGTGTTTGTATAACACAGATCTTTCATGAAGTTTCTTGGAAATTAAAAATCTAGTGAAAGAGATGTTATATCAAAGATCCATGTAGGGATTTTACATATAAAATGCTCATATATGTTTGGTCCAGAAGTATCATAATAAGAAGGAAAGCTAAAATTATATGTTATATAAGAAGAACATGAATAACTCATATGTACAAGCTAAATATTTAAAAGATTGTGTGCAAAGGAAATTTTAGGCCTGAAGTCTAAATAGATTAGAGAAATAATATTTTATGTGAAATGATATTTATGGACTAGAAGTTCAATGACCGAGTTTATTAACTAAATACTTATAACAATTTCCAATAGGATGATATATATGATCAGATTGCGTATCCTGAAGATGATGTTTCCTGTGGGAAAAATATGATTATGTGCGTGGTTGTACTCTTTTTTCCTTATCATGGTTTTTATCCCACTAGGTTTTTCCATGAAAGGTTTTTAACGAGACAACAATGAACACGTGGAACATATATACTTAAAGGGATATGTTATGATTCCAATGATGAAAGACTATCACCCTTCAAATTCTTTGACATATATTGATGAGATCATGAGAAACATGAGAAACAAAGAAAATGATATAGATGAGTTACTTGCGAGCTTCATGACCTATAAAAGAAAGGAGATGTACGTGTCCTATATATTCATTCAAGTGAAGATTTGGTGAACCTATTTACCAAGACGTTTCCAACAACTACTGTCAAAAAGTTATTTCATCATATTAGATCGCGTAATCTCGAAGATTTCAAGTTGTGTACACATGAGATGGAGTATTTGCGTGTTGTACTTTTTTTCCCTTAACCATAGTTTTTCCCACAGGGTTTTCCTGGTAAGGTTTTTAATGAGGCAGCATCTTTCACATGCGCACTTGAGACTATATTTTTATAATGGTCATCCAAGGAGGAGTGTTATGAATATTAAGTATATTATGTGGATGCCCATTAAAAGCCCATTAGTAGATTCTAGAAGTCTAAAAATCTAACCTAAACCTTAATGTTGTATCCCTATATAGATCTTGTATTCTATTCAATAGGTTAATAACAAGAACGCAATTCCCTAAACCCTTTGTTCACAACATCCAAATTATTTATTCAACCTTTGCTTAAGGATCCTCTTTTGCCTTTGAACACGGATTGATTTTGGCCATTTGATGTACCGAGAGAGATCCTTCTCATGAGGCAAAGCTCCAACAATACCGAATCGCTTAGGCCTCCTCTCAAATAGAGGGTTTGTAACTTTCTCCTGGGAAAATCAGAAATCATAACACAAACTTAAGAGAAAAAGCCAAGAAAACGTTGGAAGGCCTTAAAGAAGAAGAGAAGATTGAAAAACAAACTAAGGTCGTACCGTCTTCTTCTTTGCAGGTACCTTCACTCCTTTCTTCGGGGCCTAAAACCAAATCGTGGTGTAATTAGTACCCAATGAACATCGTTGAGAATGAGATGAATAAGACATTGTCGCAAAACCCAAGTGGAGTGTCCTTTAAAAGCACCACTCTCAACCATCAGATTTGACTTTTGCCAATGAGCCATGAACCATAGCCCAAAGTTGTGATCAAAACTCATTCCATACATGTTGTTCTTTATCGGTCGTGTTTCATATATCGGCACAAACTCTTCTAGAACCTTGAGTAAATCTTTGGATGTCCATTCAACTTATTTTCCATACTTTGATATGCATTTTGCCAAGGAAAAAAACTAAATACTTTCATAGCACAACAAATCAATTTGTTATAAACAACATATTCTATAACACCCAAAAAAAACCATAAAAATCCTTTTCATGTTGCTTTAATGGAAAGATTGAGAAGAACAACATTGCTATCTAGAGTATAAAACTCGTAATCAAGGTGTACTAAAGAAGTTAATGGTTCTTCTTGATTGATTTTTCTACACACCGCACATCCACTACTATCCAGAGACCACAAGAAGTTGTGAGCCTTCAATTCAATGATACTAAAATCCCATATGTTAAGAAAACAATTTCTAAATTGACATGAATACTATTAATAGAACTGAAAACTTAAAATCAAATCTCACCAAAGAATTTTAGGTAAATCTACATGGAATCACTAGAGATTCCACTAGGATACACAAAAACCTTAGAGAATTCGGATCCTCCGCTCACAACGGTTGAGAGAAAATGGTTTAAGAAGCATTGTCAGTTCAAACACATTTTCCACATGCCAAAGGATAAAAACCACAAAGTTATGGGCATGTAGATGCTCCCTCTTCGAAAAGCATGCATCGAGTAGCAAAAGGAAACTTGGTTCGTCATAAATGGTGTTCTCATCCACTATGGTATAAAGGAACACGTCTTGATATCGAGATTAGACTAACCCAACTATCCACTCGGTTATAAGCAAGCGGGCAGTTTCTACTTCGTGAGAAAGCATATCAAGCGAACAGTTTAGACTTGAAGATGTGAAGGAAAAGCTACTGCAAATGGTACCGATGGAAAGTTCTCGAGAAAGGTTGAAGATGGTTGTCCTATACTTCTTAGCCAGCATTGTTGTAGGATAGACAAAGACTGGACAAAATGCTATAGGCATGGATGATCTACTATTAAGAGCGGTGGATGATCTTAAGTTTTGTAAGACATTTCCTTGGGAGATATTCATTTGATCACATGTTAGGAGGGATCAAGCACATTGTTAGTTACGACTTCTTACAAATGAATTAACTCTAACTATATGTGTGTTGTGTAGCTTTTAGCATTTGAGGCAATTACTTCATTGGGTGATCGTTTTCGTGAAGCTATTTCAGGTGAAGATGAAACATGTCATAGGATGTGCAAGACGAGGTTCAAGAAAAAGAGAAATGAAAGGCTTCCCCCTTTCGAAAATAAATGAAGAACTTAGTACAACAAAGGTTAGTTATCCTTTGCATATGAGTTATTTTGGGTTGTTATTTTTTTAATTTCTATTTGATGTTTACCTTAACAGGACATTAATAGTATCATGGTAGCTAGAGGTGATGATGGAAACTCTCTATGGCTAGAATAATGAAAGAAGAAGACGACAATGATAAGCCTGATGTCATTGTCAACAGCTGGATGGAATGTCTTGATAAAGGACATTCTATATATTTTGAAGAGATGTACAACCAAGTGTCTTCCCGATTAGGAGAGGGAGCTGATAAGGCGGTGGACGAGGGAATAACCGCCAATGTAAGACAAAAACACGCCTTCAACTGAATTGATGGTCCTTTTTAACACCTTCAAAAACGATGTGGTAGAACGGTTGAATATAATGGAAGACAAGTTTGATGGGTTTGAAAAAAAAATCGAACCTTTGGAAGCTTTTGTGGAGGAGAAGAAAGGAGATAAATCAAAGGTAAGACATTGTGTTTTTAAATTCTCAATATTGCTTGGTAATACTTGGTAAAAATTGGTAACACTTGGTAGTACTAGAGTATAATTGTATTCATTAAAATGTTACACTTAGTAATACTAAAGAAAACTATGTGCAAAAAAGCAGTACTTGGTAACACTTTTATTTTACTACAAGAGAGTGGCGACAAGTTGGTAATTCCTCCAAATAATAAAAGCAATTATGTTGCTTACGAAGACCCACCAAATGAACAAGCTGCTTCCCAAGTCCCACCAAATGATGAAGATGCTTCCCAAGTCCCACCATACGAGCCAGTTGGTCCTTCCCAAGAAGAAGACACTAAGATTTAGAGTTCTAATCTACAAAGTTTCAATATTTATGATTTGTGCAAGTAAGAATGAGTTAGCCTAGTGGCTACAACATCCCAAGAGACCATGAACGAGCCCTAACAAGTGTGCACCATATTGCTTGTTTTTGTTATGTTTCCTTTTTTGTTGTTTAAGTAGTTTCCTTTTCTTTTTATTTCGACCTAGTCTTGTTGCTGTGTCGTTTTGCTATATTTGAGTCGCCCTAGGGCTAGCGGAAGAACTATTTATAAGGTTCCCTTGCAACTTTGTAAGAGAATTTTTTCATATCAATAAAGAACCGAAATTTTCTTCTCCAAAGTCGTTGCTGCTTTGTTATCCCTTGCTCTGTTCTAAGACGTGTGATTCATTCTAAGGAGAGTATTTTGATATATCAAAGGTCCTTCCATTATCTCTGTGGTGCCATCGATCCGCTTCACATCCCCTCCTTTGATCTCATAAGAGAGAGCGCCACAGCCAGCTTGTTTGATTCCACTTCGACTTCAGGCCTCATTCCTTTGAATCTTGTCGTATCATTCTATCCACTGAAGCTTAAGAGAGTGCATGAAAGCCAGCTTAAGTTTCCCATCAATCCGCCTCATATTCACTTGTCCACGCCTCCATCAATTCACCATACCGCCAAGCTCATCAACACACTATCTCTTCCGCCCCATAAGTCTCAGCCCCCTGAGTCTTATATCAATAGTGGGCAGTCAAATATATATAGTCCTCTATAGTTATTGCAGACCAAATATCAAATCTGAATGATAATCTACTAGGAATTTTCGCCAGTTCCACTTTCAACTTTGACTTTTCACTCTCAGAAAACTTATAAACACCGGCTGCAACTGTATTTCTACTAATAAGCTTTACATCAGCATTCAAGTACTTCTAGATCAGCCTAACCTTATCATACTCAATAAAGTAGAAGGGGAGATCATGCTCAATTATGCATTTTGCTACCATTTCACGAAAAACAGATTGATCAATCTTTCTAGCTTGAATTTTCCCATCTAAACTAACCAGCATTGCACCTACATCACCATCTCTAGGCGATCTGTTGCACACTAGTGTATGCCGATTATAAGTAATCGTACCTTGCTTGTGTGAATCATATGCATAGTATTTGAAGTAGTGATTGCACTTAGTTCTAAGTTCATAGACTCCTACAATATTGAGCTTAGTGATGACAGTGAAATTCTCCCACGCAGGTGAGTTTTTTTTCTTTCTTTTGTTCTTACACTCCTCCAGATTTGAATGTGGTAAACTTGATCCCTCATTAGTACTCAAATTCTTTGGCATATTCCCACAATCAGCTGGATTTTGCTTGTCGGATTCTATATCTAGATGAATCTGCTAAAAATAAAGAAACACATAAACAAGAAAGATTCAGCTGAAACAATAATTTCCAGCATCCATCAAAATGCTTAGCAATTTATATCAATCTAAAGATGAAACAAGGAAACAGTCATGTAAACCAACATATCTAATAATAATCTAGAATTCTAGATTCTTCCACAACAAGCACAACCATGTAAACCAACATATATCACGTGATCCTTAAGAACAAAAACCCCATGTGATCCCATAAAAATGAGACGTGGGCATCTCTCGTAAATAACTAGTATCACTTATTTTGTGTCATAAAAGTAGACAATCCTAAATCAATTTTACTTTTTATGTATATAGAAAGCAAAAAATCATTTTCTCGACTATGAAATAGAATAGACATTTTCAAGTTCTCAACTATGAACTTCTTCCTCTCTTTTTAATATGGCAACATCACACACTAGATAGATTCAATTAGAAACATTCACAGATCAGTCGAACATACTTATCCAAAATCAGCATAATTAATCACATAATTTGGTTCAGTTCCAAGTAAAGAAAGATACAAGTAGAGAGCTTTACCTTCCACCTCACAAACCCAACTCCAACTTCGAACCTGATAAAGACGGATGGTCGATCAAAGGAAGGTAATGGAGAGTTGAAGACAGCAAAGAGTGGAGACTCTGAGAGAAAGTGGAGGCTGCGAAGAGGACTAGAGGAAGTCACTAGGGTTTTCTTTTAGTCTTGGGCTGGTTTTTTAACTTTTGATGGGCTTAGTTTTGGGCTAAATGTTTTTTTTATAAGTTATGTGGGTCGACCTAGTCCACTTCTCTAAAAACTTTGACTCACACCCACACCGCTTTTTTCACAACCCGCACTTGCATAACTTATTTCACTCAAAATCAAAATTTTACAACTTGCACCCGGCCCCGACGGGTCTAATGGGACGGAACCCGCAGTTTCGGGCCTAAATTTACAGAACTATTAACTAGTTACATGTTTTTAATATTTAAATCAAGAAATCATAGAACACTAACTCAAATTTACCAACCAAAATATTCTTCATATTATTATTATTATTTAAAAAACAGTAAAAATAAATTTATTTACTAATCTACTAATAATTATTTTTAAAATATTTACTAATCTATACCTTTATTTACTAATTTTATTTAAAATGTTTTAGTTCTCCCTTTATATTTTGTCAGTATTTAACGAAATAATTATTTAAGTGAATTGTCAAGTCACCACCCAAAAGTGTAAAAATGTGATATGTTTGTTTGGATATTTCGGATAACTGCATATTATATAACTACAGATTATTTTGGTAAGTTTAATAAAATTTATATAATTTTTAAATTTCACAAGAACGATTCATAATCATGCAAAAAAAAGAAGATATTTAAAATACTAATCTAGAATGTCAAATTTTCAATAATGATCTAGCTAATAGTGTACTGTTATTGTTTAAGCTACCGAATAAGTTTTATGTAATTTCAAAATATTAATTTTAAAAACCAAATTTTAATAGTCTTTTTACTAAGTTTTTGATTAATGGTTTACATTTCTTCAATAGTTTTAAACAAGAAATCATAGAACAATAACTCATATTTACCAACCATTATATATTCTTGATATTACTATTGTTATTAATAACTTTATTTACTAATCCACTAATAAATTAAAACATCGCATAAATTTTAATTTATTTAATTTAATATTTTCAGTTATTCTGTTATTAATTGTAAATATAAAAAACAATGTCATACAAAATATCAAAACCAAACATCTAGGAGGAAGCTAGTCAGATTTTTATATCGCGTAAGATCAACTTTTAATGGTAAATATATATGGGTGATGATATAAAGAGGGGACTACAGGGCAAAGGATGAAATTGAATGGTAACTAATGGCAAATGGGGAAAAAAGAAAAAGATAAATTAGTACATCCAAGGCCCCGGACCATCCGTTTTCTAAAAGTAGTAAGATGAATTTCTTTTTCCTTTTTTTATGATTAGTTATTCAGAAATTTTTAGACCAATCAACACAGACGAACATGAATCGTTGAACCAATGGATAGCGTTGAACTAGCTAGAAGCCTAGATCCATAGGTTATGATATCAAATTCTGATACACGGTTACGCATTACGTGGTGATAACCGATAAGGACCCAAGAGTAATATTTTGTAAGAGAAAGTGATATTTGATAAGCTCGTCCATGATTCAAAATCGTTTCATAAATCTCAACTATTATAGGACCCAAGAGTAATATTTTGTAAGAGAAGTGATATTTGATAAGCTCGTCCATGATTCAAAATCGTTTCATAAATCTCAACTATTATTTGGGCCGCAACATTGATGATGAGATGGTTCATTTTCAATTGTGTTTTCCAATGCTTTAGAATTCGGATACATAACTACTAACTAGATTAAGAAAATATGAAATAACATAATGTATGAAACATTTTATTGGCGTAATCAACTAAGGGTTAATTAGATATATGTTTTACAACATTTCTGAGACATACGTTCCCTTGGGTTGTTTAGAGACAGACGTTCCCTTAATGGCCGTCAATGGACAATCGTCTGATCTCTAATGCCACCTTCGACTATAATTCTTATTAAGTTTAGCAAATGACTAATGTTCTAACGTTCCCATCCCGAACATGCTATCGTACAAGAAATGAAACATTTAAAATTTCTCAAGAGCCATTAAAATATGGATTTATTCCAAGGTTTAATTTTGATATAAAAAAAAAAAAAACCTTCACTTCAATTAGAAAGAGATACTAATCCTGCTATTGTTAAAAGTTCCACAGTATCTGTCCACAACAAAGCGATCAACAAAAAAAAACGAAAAAGAAAAAGAGACAAAATACAAAAAGATGCGTCCAACATGTTTGGTACCCGACGTCTTTTGTCTTCACCACATATTAAAACTCACTCCGTTTGGGAACACATAATTCTCCGATCAAACAGTCAAGGTCGGTGTTAGGTCCGGCTTGTAGGCTCCACTTTTCCAGCCAGATGACCCCAAGGTTTATTCGACACGTCGTCCTCGTCATTGTATGCGTACGCAAATCCTCCATGACGTGTCACATCCATTCCGGCCATCTCATCCTCTGTTGATATCCTCAAAAGATTCATCTTATGTAACCCATAAAACAATGGTCCCATCGTTACCGTCACCCACCCAATGATCACAATGATCTGAACGATCTGTGCGGCAAGCAGTTCTCCTCCCCCGCCCATCAACAGTCCGTAAGGCCTATCACCGGAGTAAACCTCGTTGACGTATTTCCCGGTAGCGAAAAGCCCGGTAAAGATCAAACCCCATGCTCCGCATCCCCCGTGGAGCTGAGCGGCCTCAAGTGGGTCATCGTATTTCAATTTCTTGGCAAGCAAGTTAAGTCCGATTAAAACCCATGATGCTACGAAGCCGCATACTATAGCAGCCCACGGCTTCACCACGGCACATCCGGAGGTTATAGCTGCCAGTCCGCCTAGAAGTCCATTGCATACGTCAATGACATTCCAGTGGCCTGCTAAGAGTCGTTTACTGAATAGAGTGGTCAACGCAGCGGTGCAGCCAGAAAGCGTTGTGGTGACCGCGGTGCGACCTACAGCGCTCCATTGACCATAATATGGCCGAGACTTATCGTAGCCTTTTAAAATGGTTAAAAAGGAACCAGGGTTAAACCCGTACCATCCAAACCACAACAAGAAGGTACCAAGAACGACAAGGGATGCACTGTGACCACGTAAAGCCACCGACCGGCCTGACCGATCGAATCGGCCTATCCTTGGTCCTTCAACTAGCGCTCCCCATAGACCGGCAATTCCACCTACCATGTGAACAACTCCTGAACCTGCGAAATCAATAGCACCTGAGCCAAACAAGAGATTGTTGTCAGACCGGGACGCGCTTGCCCAACCATCACTCGACCAGAACCAGTGCGAGACGGTCGGGTAAACAAAACCGGTCAAGAAAGTAGAGTAGATAAGGTAAGCAACGAATTGTGTTCGCTCGGCGATGGAGCCACTGGTAATTCCGGCTGCGGCTATGGCAAAAGCCCATTGGTAGAGGAAAAAGCTAAAGTCGGAGCCGGAGCGTTCAGGGTAAGAATTTAAGGCGAAGAAGCTATGGTGGCGTCCGATGAAGCCGTTGGAAGGTGTACCAAAGGCGAATGCGAATCCGAAAAGATAGTAAGAGATGGCTCCAGCGGCAGCGTCAAGGACATTAGTAAGCATGATGTTCATAGTGTTCTTGGCTCGGACTGAGCCGGCACAAAGCATAGCGAAACCGAGCTGCATAGCAAAGACGAGGTAGGCGGAGAAGAGGAGATACGTGTTGTCGACGGCATAAGTTGTGTCGGAGAGTTTGTTGGAGATGTTGGAAAATTGGGAGCATAGAAATGTTGCTGCAGCAAGGGCTGAAGTTGAGTTAGAAGAAGAGGATAGGAGAGCGGCGAGATCAATGGAGGAGCATGTGGTGGTTGCGGTGTCCATGGTGGAGACTGGAGAGGGAGAGAGAGAGAGAGGGTAATTGATTGTGTAATTTGTATGCTTGAGAGAGAACTTGTGGTGGGAGTCTCTTTGGTCTATTTAAATTGGGAAAATCATTATTAATATTTTACTTTTTTACATAACAAAAAAGTAGCGCTACTATTTAGAGCATCCTCAACAGGTATCTTAACAACAAATTAATAATATTTTTATAAAATTTATATATTTAATTAAATTAAAATTTTTAAAAACTTGATTAATGATTTTGTGACAAGTGTAAGAAGAGTTTGTTAATAAGAGCTCATAGATTCTTATTAACAAACTTTCATTTTTTCTCACATTGTTTTTAAAATTTTTATTATTATTTTATTAGAAATTTCTTAATAAAAAACTTTCATTGAAAATGTTCTTAGTACTTATTCTTCTCCGTCTAGTTGTAAGATTTAAGAAAGAAGAAGGGCTTATTAGTTTTAGAAGTTGTAGGTATCAAAGTTGGGTTGGATTTTTATTCTCAGTATAAGAAAATAGAGTTTTTAGATTCATAATTATGTTGGAAATTTTCAAGTTTTAGATTTTTAAATAATAGTAATCGAAGTCAAACAAAAATTAATATGGACTGTTTTGGTGTAGCTTTGTTTTAGTTTCCATTCAGTTATAAATCGATCATAATATTATTTTAAACATATGTAAAGTTTTTGAGTATTTTTTTTAATCAGTTTAGTTTGGATTTAGTTTTGGTTATGTAAATACAATATATATATATATATATATATATATATATTTGATCTTGTTGTGTTTGAATCGTTTGTTTTAGTTTTATAATGAGTCGGGTCAGTATTTATTTATCAGAATCAATTAAACATCCCTACATAGAAGTACGAAGTTGAAGAATGATAGAACCAGAAAATGATTTATCAAGGAAATAGAAGAATTAAGAGAGAAATAGAAGAATTTGACTTGAGAAGAAGAGATTAGAGAAGAGATTTGAGAAGAGAAGAAGAAGTAAAGAGGAAGAAGATGTTTGATTTTAATTGATTGTTGTTGGATGATCATTACCGATGAACCAAAAGAGACTAAATACAAGTGATAAGATAATGAAATGAGTTTAAACAAGTGACAACGACCAAAGCCCACAAGGCCCAATAGTTGGATCGTATCAATACTCCCGCCATGAAGAACCACCTTGTCCTCAAGGTGGAAAGAAGCTGAATGTTGAATCAGTAGCAACAATCTGTGGACAAACTCTCTAACTTGGCTTCACCAAACTCTCAAGTAATTTTGGAATGAAGGGAGATCCAGCTTGACCTAGGGTGGCACGTACATTTTCGAACATGAAATCAACACCAAAAACTGTTATAAACTGACATCCAGCTTTAGCCCTCGTGACAGCTGAATCAGCCATGATTAGAGAATCAGATAGAGAGATATGTGACCAATGCTTTTGACCAGCAGTTAAGACCCCTTGTATTTCTAGATCAATATCGAAATGAGCAACCACTCCTATCTTTTTTTCTTTCAGCTCATTAACAAGTTCTTGAACCCTTGACTCCTCCGGAAACAAATACTTTGCCTGAGCTTGAGCAAAGCTTCCTTTAGCTTCAGTACCAAAAGTTGTTAACACAAGTGAAGGAAATGGCTCAAAGGAGGGAGCTTTAACTTCCATCTCTGCCACTAATCGTCGAGCCTTCTTCTGCATACTCACAAGAACCTTGTGCCACATGTTCACTCTTGATCTATCTCCACCCAACAATCCAACATTAAGCGCAGCTAACCCCTCAGTTTTCAATTCCCACACTTCTTGAGGGAATGCCTCATCAAGAATCTTCTGAAACATTTCAACCCCAGTGATAGTGTAGTTCCTAGTTTCCCTCAAACCCAGTAAATCCACATTCTCTTCTACCTTTAACCGTACCTCTCTCAACATGCCCTGTAGCTACGGAACCACATCCCGTGATAGAGAACACATCTTCAACAGCTAACAAGAATGGCAACTCAGTTTGTCTCTGAGGGATTGGGATGTAACTATCAACAACATGCCTGAGTTTATAAATCTTATTTACCCCTTTGTTATCACCTCTCTTCGCATTAGGATTTTCAGTGAGTGTGTCTACATCTAAAAGAGCAGCACTGGAGATAATCGGAATATCATCACCGTTAAATTCATATGACGAGAGAAGCTCACGCACCTCAAGCTCAACAAGCTTTAGCAACTTTGCATCATCTACTTGATCCTCTTTGCTGAGAAACACAACCATATCTAGAACACCAACCTGCTTCGCTAAAAGCATGTTCTCTTTAGTATGAGGCATAGGACCATCGACGATTAGAGAAGAGATTTGAGAAGAGAAGAAGAAGTAAAGAGGAAGAAGATGTTTGATTTTAATTGATTGTTGTTGGATGATCATTACCGATGAACCAAAAGAGACTAAATACAAGTGATAAGATAATGAAATGAGTTTAAACAAGTGACAACGACCAAAGCCCACAAGGCCCAATAGTTGGATCGTATCAAAGAACAAGTTAAAGCAGATCGATGACGATGTCGATATAATTCTCTGTAGGTCTTCTTTTCCAACTTAATATTTCAAATACAAATAAGATTTGTAGTGAACATAATAGGAGAAATACCCACTATGAGAGTTGCCAAACTTCGACGGAATATATTTTCTCTGCATAAAGAAGTGGAGCACTTGTTTGAGCAATTAAAAATGTATGATTGACGATGATAAGCGTAAGGTAGCTTTCATAACAAACTGCTCCAACTTTGTGCAGATGATTTGTTTTCTAACCGAGTAGCCAACTTTTGCTACTTACCAGGAAAAAATTGAGAGAGAAAATAGTTTTTTTTCTACTTTTTTTTATATTTTGAATTTCTCGTCGAGGTAATACTAAGTGGATAAATTGGCAGAAAATGTTTATGTACAACAACGTTTTATGTTATTTGTAAACAATGTTCTCCGGAATTACTTGTTTAAGTCATCTAAATAATGTTAAGTTGTTAAAAAGAATAAGAGAAATATATTAGTATATGCTTGTTCAAAATAGTATACATTATATATATCATATTAATATATAATATAAAGAGTTTTCTGCAAAATAATCTTCAAACTCGTCATTTTTCAGTTTTATTTTCATCTCTAAAAAACTATAAGTCAATCACCAAAATCAAAAATAATACGTAATAAAATTCATCATCACTACCATCAAGTTTATAAAATAAATAATAATTTATCTTATTAAATCCATCACGACAAGGAGTTTTCCACTTTTAGAATTTTCCAAGTCTAAAGTATGTGAACATAAAAATTTTAGAAAATACATATGAGAATTGCATATTATTTTTGATTTAGTCAAATTGACTTGCATTTTTCTAGATAGAAACTAAAATTACAAAAAATATTTTTTGCAGAAAATCCTAATATAACTTACCAAACATATGAATCACTAATATACTTTTGACACAACAAATTTTAGTATATAATATTTTTTTCTACATATGAATCCAAGTAATGTTAGTAATATATATATATATATATATATATATTTTTTTTTTCAAGAATAAAGAGATTTTTTTTTGTCAACTTTACTTTTTAAACTAAATGAAGGACTCGATTTGCCAACCCGTAAAAATGAGACTAGGAGAAATCATTTGAAAAATACATTTTGTTTGTATCGATGAAGTCAGAAGATAGATGAATCATGTATCATCTATATGAGTGTGATATAGGGGCAAGGACGATCACTCAAATAGTTAAAAATATTATATCACGCTAGTTTAAATATAAAAGTTCTTTTCAACTTGACTACAACTACTTCACAACTGAAATAAATTACTATTCAATTCAACTTGAATAAGATACGCAGTATATATATAATTTACTTATTTTATTTAAAAAAATCTGATCCATATCCAACTTTTACTATGCGGGATAACTCGATTACTTGAGTTAAACTCTAATAAATATACTGTTAACCTCTTGAGTAAATGCATTTCCCCAAATATGCAATATATATTTAACGATCATAATTATATTCATCATCAAAACCATCATGAATCTGACCTAATCAGAAAAAAGCTCAAAACCCAAATTTATCTTGAGGACAAAGACGGAGCTAGGCGGAACACCTTCCCCCCCCCTTCCCCCCCCCCCTTTCCACTTTTAGAATTTTCCAAGTCTAAAGTATGTGAACATAAAAATTTTAGAAAATACATATGAGAATTGCATATTATTTTTGATTTAGTCAAATTGACTTGCATTTTTCTAGATAGAAACTAAAATTACAAAAAATATTTTTTGCAGAAAATCCTAATATAACTTACCAAACATATGAATCACTAATATACTTTTGACACAACAAATTTTAGTATATAATATTTTTTTCTACATATGAATCCAAGTAATGTTAGTAATATATATATATATATATATATATTTTTTCAAGAATAAAGAGATTTTTTTTTGTCAACTTTACTTTTTAAACTAAATGAAGGACTCGATTTGCCAACCCGTAAAAATGAGACTAGGAGAAATCATTTGAAAAATACATTTTGTTTGTATCGATGAAGTCAGAAGATAGATGAATCATGTATCATCTATATGAGTGTGATATAGGGGCAAGGACGATCACTCAAATAGTTAAAAATATTATATCACGCTAGTTTAAATATAAAAGTTCTTTTCAACTTGACTACAACTACTTCACAACTGAAATAAATTACTATTCAATTCAACTTGAATAAGATACGCAGTATATATATAATTTACTTATTTTATTTAAAAAAATCTGATCCATATCCAACTTTTACTATGCGAGATAACTCGATTACTTGAGTTAAACTCTAATAAATATACTGTTAACCTCTTGAGTAAATGCATTTCCCCAAATATGCAATATATATTTAACGATCATAATTATATTCATCATCAAAACCATCATGAATCTGACCTAATCAGAAAAAAGCTCAAAACCCAAATTTATCTTGAGGACAAAGACGGAGCTAGGCGGAACACCTTCCCCCCCCCCCCCTTTTCCATAAACCATAAGGAGGGAGTTGCCACAATAGAGAGCATAGCTTCTTCTAAGTATTAAATGCATTAACATACTTCCTAAACCACATTATCTGCTAAAGGATGGGTTGCTCACTGGCCGAGCTTTCGGAATGTTGTAAAATAAGGGAGTAAACAATGGGGAACTTGGATTATGATTGAATCGCGTACGAGAGCACTTTACTTAAAAGAGTATTTCGACCTCTTTCAAAGCCTTGGGTTACACAAAATCCCTTGTAAGATAAGACAATCACCGTCTCACTCTTGTTCTAGGCTAAGAAACAGAATAACAAATAGATTTTCTTTTGTTGTGTTTATGTGTTCTCACAATAATTTTCTCTCTAACTCTCTTCTTGTAAATCTCTATTTCTTTCTTCTCTTCCTCTACTTTGATGCACCAAAAACCAGAGTTTTATAGTGCCCCAATGGTTGTCATGAACGTTTGCAACCGTTTGTTAAAAAGGTACCTATAGACCAATAGTTACAATGGTTTAAAGGTGCACTTACACCAATAGTTAGAATGTTTAAAAGGTGCACTTAAACCAATAGTTACAATGGTTTAAAAGGTGTCCATAAACCAATAGTCACAACGGTTTATAATATAACCATTTACACACTTAAATTTCCAACATTCCTCCCCCATTTAAGTGTAATCTTTTATTCACAATATCAAACACATAAACCAAACTCATGCATAAATGTAAATATCGTAACGATTGAATTTACATCTTAGTGATATTACGCATTCCAAATGTCCGAGAATCAGGATGTCCTACGGAATGAATCCTTCAACTCATTTTGAGCACATAAAGATAATACACACACAAATTTTCACACTACTCTAAGTATTTATACATGACACTATTATTAGCAATGTGTCCAATCCGTTAAAAAAAAAAAAAAAAAACCAAGTCCAAACTTTTTAAAGCGGCTACACTTCACACTCGTATAGGTAGATATTTTACTCATGCACCCATAATATGCATTTTTCAAAATATCTATTAAGAAGTAGACTTCAACCTCCTTATTCATGTGGATAGAAGCACATACCTTGAGATGATATGAAACATGTGCTTCAATCTTTAAGTGAGGGCTTTTCACATTGAATTCAGCCTCTAACGTCATATTAGAGGAGAACTGGATATCCCATCATTAAAGATTACAAATGGACTTAAATCTCATCCCTTTAGCTGACTTTATCACCAAGTCCTTTTGTTAAATGAACAACTAGATATAGTTGAAACCGAACAAACTCTAAGGTAATCACCCCATGAGTAATCAACTCACGTAAGGCGATATGTCTAACGCCCAAGTGTCGTGACTTACCATTATACACTTGGCTATAAGACTTAGTCAAAGTAGCTTAACTATCACAATGGATAGAAATGGGTGACACCGGTTTCGACCACAATGGAATCTCCGAGACTAAGTTTCTTAGCCATTATGCCTTTTTCCTTGCAGCTGCTAACGCTACAAATTCCGATTCCATAGTCGACCTGGTAATCTAAGTTTGTTTCTTAGATGCCCATGAAATGGCACCTCCCTCAAGCAGGAACACCCAACCACTTATAGAAGTATGATCTTCCATGTTGGTGATCCAACTTGCATCTTAGAACTCCCACTTTCTTCTTTCATATTGATTGAAGAAGTTCCAGCCTCTTTGGGTTTTATTCCCTCTTGCGCCCTTAGAGAATCCTCTATGCGCAAATGGCTACCAAGTTGTACAAGAGACAATTCTTTCTTTTTATGTTTCAACATGTGATACAAATATCATGAGAAGTAAGAACGATAAAGAGGATGCATAGCTTGTACCCATTGGACCAGTGACTAGAGCTAAGACTAAGAAGATTAAGGAGACACTTAACAGGCTGATTGAAGAGCTTTTTGACAAGGAGAACATCCATAATTCTTTTGGGGAGCAAGTCTATCAAGTCCAACCCATTTTGAACCTTATTCAAGTCCAAGAAATCCCAAATTAAATGTCTCATTTTTGTGGCTAAAGAGGATGACGAAAATGGAGGCTAAAAGTCACTTTGGAGGGAGTGAAAACATCAAAAGTTGAATTCTCATTTAACTATCTATCTTTATTTCTTTTAGTTTTCAAGACAATTAAATTTCTATCTTTTCTTTCAAGTTTTCTTTCCCTTTATATTCATGTAATCTCCATTGGAGAAAACACACAACCTTTTTTTATAAAACTTCTTTTGAGAGTGATTCTCTTTTGTTCCTTGTGAACACAACCGATTGTTTGGTGTGTAATATCCAACAATCACAAAACCGATCCGTCTTGGTGAGTCATATCCAGGGGATCAGTCCGACTTGGTGCGTCATACCCAAAGGACAGGTAAATCAAGAGTTTTCCGCAACTCTTGTGCGATCATTCGCTCCACCATCCTTGTTTGTTGAAGCTTCATCGTCCATCGTCCTAAAGAATATCCATCTACCAACTTTGCTCAACGACAAAGATTGATATCGAAAATCTTTTAATGATTCATCCCCCATGTGTTGTTGTGGTTATATCCACACGTGATATTAGATAGAATCAAATGATAAAAAAATTTCGAGTCTACGTGATCGTACTTCCAATGTTGTAACACTTGCTGTTTTATATCAAATGAAAACACTTACGAGAAAAAAAAAATATCGGAGGTTTTTTTTTGTATATATTTGATCATAAAAAAAAAGTGTAGAGAGTAAAGGCAAAGCAATAACTAAGACACATAAAATGGGATTATTCCACAATTAGGCACTTTCTCATCCAAAAATTCCAGATAGAGTACTTCCGTTTTATGATTCCCATTTTAGGCACTTATATGTTTTGTTAAAAGACTTTTATGCCCCTCTAGAGAGTTGTTAAAAGACTATTTGCAGAAGTCATGGTGTTCAATTTCATATACGTAATTACAGTTTTTGAATGATTATCATAAGGAGCTGGAAAGTATTATATTCATTTTATATTCGAAGTAAAACACTCATTGTTGATGAATTAAAAGGATGACAATGTTTTTGGGTTGTCTCAGGGGTAAAACATTGATGTGTATATAATTCCAACAACATTTCTAACTCAAGAATCACATGTAAATGTCAATTAGGAAGTGTGGCTTGAAGAACACGAACAACTTCAGGATAGCAAAATCCATTACAACAAGAGGAAAGTTACCTACAGACGACAAAATATTATGGTCAAACAAATGAGAAAATAAACATAAACTTGTTTAAGTTCACACACGTAATAAGAGTAAGAACAAACACAGAGCAAACACACATCTATTAAAGAATACTAAACCCTAAGCACTAACAAAAGCCCAAGACAAAGGAAAAAGTATGATATTTGAATGAAAAGCACATTTCTACTCCTTCAGGTGGAATCAGATCATATGCAGGTTTAGTTTGATCTAAAATGAAGAGATATACAGAACTACGAAACAACTATTCTAACCAAAAAAAGTGAAATCCAGTAAATCCATAAACACACAGAAAACACACAGAAAAGCTTTGAAATCAGATAAGGAGGTCAAGACATGAGCCTTACTGTTGTCAATGTCTCTTTGGTGCGTCTGGAAGTTCGCCCTTTTTTCCATTAAACGATCTGTTTCATCAAAAAAAGTAAACCAAACGAACCAGAATCAAACCAGAGAAACAGTGACACATAGCCAAATCTAAACCAAAAACAGAGCAGCACCAAACCACACTATCTTTGATTACCAGCCACCACCACCGCTTCCTCCGTAACCACCTCCTTCACGACGACCACCACCACCGTATCCACCTCGGCCACCGCTACCTCCACCAGATCTGTAACCTCCACTACGTCTCTCGTATCCACAACCGCCTCTTCCGTATCCACCTCCACCGCCGCTACGGTAACCACCACCACCACGGCCTCCACCACCGCTGCTTCCTAACTGAGCCTCATTCACGGTGATGTTACGACAATCGAGTTCTTTTCCGTTCATCTCTTCGATCACATCTCTCATGGATTTCTCATCCTTGAAGGTCCCGAATCCGAATCCCCCTGATCTTCCAGTCTCACGATCGCTAATGATCGATTGGAAAAATTAAGTAACACTAACAAAGAACGAGAGAACATAGTAACAATTTGATATGATGAGTGAGGGCAATAACGTCTTTTCCTAAAACACAAAAGTGCTGTTTTGGGAAGTACAACTGATATATCATGGTTTTTACCCATTTAAGACCATGATATAAGTCCTTTTTACCGAGTATTTCTATTGTTTCCGTAGTCTTTTAGAGTCTTTTCAGGGTTTAGCATGTTTGGAGCTTAATTGGAGTTTTTAGAGCATTCTGGAGCTTTGTGGCATTCGTTGAAGACGTTCCCACCTATGGATTGAGCTTAAATTTGGACACGAGATAGATCATTGGATTAGCTTTCATTTGGAAGTGGTTTGAGGCCATTCCAACGGTGCGATCAAAAGGTATTCTAGTTTTCGTGAAGACAGTCCAGTCTGGCAAAACACCAGAAATGTCCTGGTATCGACCGATACCAGCTGGTATCGATCGATACCGACTGCAGGAAGGGAAAACACGCGTTTTTACAAGTTTTAAGAGTCTGCAACTTGGCCCAGAAGACTTTATTATTTACAAGAAAGCCCAGAACGTGTTTTAGACTTATAAATAGGGTTTTCAGCCACCTGTTTAGGCTACGCTTTATTCTAGGAATTTTACTTTGGTTCTTTAGGGAGACAAGTCTGAAACTCTGTTCGGAGAGAAGATTTTGAACCCTTTTGATATTTCTTCTTTGATGATTTATTCAGTCATGTTTTTTTCATTAATCTCCATGTCTGAGTAATCCCTTTTAGTTTAGGGTTTTCTCATTAAGATTTCATGGCTTGTTAGATAGATTGATCTGTTAGGGTAATAATCAATTGAGTTCTTCACCATAGGTTGTTCTCAAGGCTAGTTCTAGGTTGACGAATCTGGAATCTAGATTTTAGGATTGTTGATTAGTCACGAAAGTGAGATTGATAACCTGACAGAACCTAGGGTGAGCAAAATAATTATTCTGCAAAGAAATTTGGTTTAATTATTTTGTGAACATATCAAACTTGGACATTAAAGCTGGTTTAGATCTTTAGGATTTGCAAAAATTTGAATTCTGAGATTTACACTTAGATTAGTTTTCGCAACGAAAGTTGGTTAATTATATCTTAGTGATTTGAGTTCGAAACAATGCTAACCTGAACCCTTGTTGATTAGATTTGTCTACATTCCTTGATTTCCGAGAAATACCCTAGGCCTATATCCTCTCCATTTGATTTTACATCTTTTAATTCTGCATATTTATATTCTCGCTTGATTGATTTGGCTTAGCGTAATTTGATTCTTGAAATCTATGTGTGATTCTCTGAGTCTTTGTGGTTTCCCTTAACATAGTACAACGTCTGCTTAGTATCCTTAGGGTATTATTTTGAGCATATCAAAATTTGGCGCCGTTGCCGGGACTCAAATTCACCATAGATAATAAGATAGAATTTTGACTAATACCTTGGTATCGATCGATACCACCTTGGTATCGATCGATACTCTCGTTATTTCTGATACTTACGTTTTGGTTTTTCGTTTTTGTGTTTCAGGTGTATGCCTAGACGTGAAACTAGAAACCAGAACGCGCAGCTAGTAAATCCATCCAACGAAGAACTAGCTGAATTAGAGCGCACACTTCGGAAACAGAGCAGACAAGCTAAGATGAACAATCCAGTGTATGATTCGTGATGAAGTTGGAGCTCTGAGAGACCAAGAGGGTCATTTGTGTAATGAGAGGGGACAACGTCTTGATGCAGAGAGGAACGTCATTGCCCCTGCTCCTGTTCTCGACCAGATCATCCCACCTGTTGTTGCTGGACACGCTGGAATGATGTGGTCGAACGTGGTAGAACCATTGGAGAGTACAACAGGCCTGACTTGTTCTATGCAAATCGATCTGCGATTCGCATCCCGACTTTCCAGAGGAATGACTTGAGCTGAAGCCTGCATACTTCTCACTCGTAGGCCATCATCTGTTTCACGGTCTTCCTCATGAGCACCCCATGGATCACGTAGAGAGGTTTGAGGACTTGGTCACTAGCATCAAGTATAATGGAGTGTCCTATGATTACCTTCTCTGCAAGCTTTTCCCATACTCTCTCGGGGGAGAGGCATCTTACGGCTTAAGAATCTGCCGCCTGGTTCGCTCACCACTTGGGAGGAAAACTAAGAACGCATTCTTAAAAATTCTATGATGATGCGAGATCCGAGGAGCTCAGTAACAAGCTCCCAATTCTCTCAGGGAGTAACAGAGGCTTTTAAACCGCTTGATCAGATTCAGGTCGTATCAGGAAGACTGTCCGCATCATGGGTCACTCAGGTTCAGTTGCTGGGTATCTTCTTTAGAGGGATTGACTGGAGGTATCAGATGCCCTAGATGCTGCAAGCAATGGGAATTTCAACACGAGATATCCCGAGGATGCTTATGAGCTAATAGAGAACTTGGCGTCTAGCAATAGCACCAAGAATGCCGACTTAGAGCGAAAGAGGCAGACACGAACATTGCTGAGGCACATATTGCTGAGGTGCACGCGAAGCTGGATTCGGTGCATAATATGTTGATGGATAAGGAGAAGAAAACTGCACACTTCACTTCGCTGATGAGAATGAGGCGAGAGATGTTAACTATGTTGTGGTGCCGGTTTTCAGAGTCAGAGATTTCAATGCCAGCAGAACAACAGACCAACTGGTTTTTGGTGACTACAATCGCACCTACGGGAAACTCCTCTTACCAGACCCCGCCGCCCAAATCCTCAGACAGTAAGATGGAAGCCATGCTAGAACAGATTCTCGAGGGACAACAGAAGATGACAGTGGACTTCAATGGAAGATGATGCTATGTATACAGACCTGAATGGAAAGATTGAGAATCTATCATCCATCACAAATGCTGAAAACCCAGATAGCTCAACTTCAACCGCTGTAAAGAAAGGCGGCTCAAGCGCACTAATGCAATCACCCTCAGAGTGGATTCTGAGCCAGATACGTAGTATCAATCGATACCACCCCAGGTATCGATCGATACCATCCTGCAGAGCCGACGCAAAACCAGAGCATTAATCGATACCATACTGGTATCGATCGACACCCCTTGGCTGAACCGAAACTGTGATGGCATCTGAGACTGTCAAGAGAGAGTCCACAGGCCCAAGCCACCTTTCCCTAGACCCCCCAGGAAGTCTAAGCAGGAGATGGAAGAAGCCAGATGTACGACAGTACTGGACAAAAATCCTGATTGAACTCCCTGTGACTGATGGAGTCGAATCTCACATCCACTGAAGAGTATGCTAAGAGGATGGTTACAAATGATGTGAGCCCTGAGGAAGCAGCATTGCTGACAAGGGACATTAGTGCAATCTCTTGAAAAAGACCATCTCGAGGAAAGAGAGGAAGGGAAAACCTCTGAACATGTCAGTGCCATAATTCAGAGTAGGATTCTAGAGAAGCTACCAGATCCAGGAAGCTTTGTGCTAGACTGTTCGATCTCAACTGGAGGGTTCCCCATTCTCTCTATGATCTCGGTTCTGTATTAACCTGATGCCTCTCTCTGTTTCTCAAAACCTTGTATGACTAACTTCGTCCCACAAAGATGTCTCTCATCTTAGCTGACAGATCCAGAAGAGTTCCAGAAGGTATTTTGGAAGATGTTCCACTAATGATCGAAGGCTGTATGATTCCCACAGACTTCGTGGTTTTGGACTATGTTGAGGAACCTTAGGATCCTCTTATTTTGGAAGATCATTCTTGAAACAGCTGGTGCCATCATTGATGTGAGAAAAAGACAGGTAGAGCTTGATTTGGGTGGTGCAGTCATGCTTTGACATGGACAAGCTGAGAGGAGATCTACCATCGAGGGTCAGACTATTCTGTAGAATTTCCTTGGATGAGGACCAACCACAGAGGTTCAGACGACATTACTGCTGGCCATGCTCGAATGCTGGACCAGATCAAGGAGCATCGATCGATACCACTGAAGTATCGATCGACACCGACTGCCACCTGCACCTCCTGATGAGCAGTTTGTTTGCATCTAAGCGAGCTGATTCGCTTGGTGATTGGAGTGAGGACTGTCTTTTCAATCCTAGGTTTGTGAGGAGTTTCCAATAAAGCCAGCCTACTGGAGACTGATGCCTTTACATTAGAGGCAAGGATTTCAGAGCTTCACTGCAGAACAAAACAGTGAGATTCAAGTTTTGGACCCTACGCCGTCACATAGCACTAATGTCCACCAGCTGAATCCAAGCCACGACATCCACCTCTCACACGCAACACTCGGAGGAAGCAAATGTACGTATTTTCTATCTCAAACTCCAAACCATAGATGTCCTCGATCATATACCTCCATCTCCTTCACGCTTAAGCAAACCGCGAGATTCTCGTAGAGCGCTTGTTGCTTCTTTTGACCTCTGTGCAGGAAACGAAGTGTCCCACCCAATCTTCCAACCCGCCCTGCTGCTATTCCTCATTTCCTTGGTAGACCACACACAGTTCATGCTTACACACCGCCTTGATGAGACGTTTGTCACAGAGACACTCACCATCTCTCGGGAAACCACCCGACACTTGAGCCCGACACCGTCAAGCTAATGACATTTAAACAAGCGCTTATGGAGGAAACCCACTGTAAGTCTCTATTTTAATTTTATTTTCATTTTTGTTTTGTGTCTTCACGTAAAGCATTTCAGATGACCAGCATCGATCGATACCATACTGGTATCGATCGACACCAGGACGAGCAGAGAATGCAATTTATCATGATCGAGTATCGATCGATACCAGCAATTATCGGTCGATACCCAGCGCACAAGTATCTTCTTACTTCTCATCTTCCACTTGTTCTTCTGATCTCTTTTACCAACTCTAGACGAGATAACACTGGGGACAGTGTTGTTTAAGTCTGGGGAGGTAGTTGCTGACAACGTGTTTGTTTTTCTTAGAGTCGGTCCGTTTTTTGTGTCAAATTGTTTTATTGTGTCAAAATTGTCCTGGAGATTATGATCTTGTTTTTGAACTTACTGTGCTGACTTTACTTCTGAGTGTTCATTGTTACAGAACCAGTTTTCAGATCGACTAATGAAAAATCCAAAGGCTGACAAGTTGACTAGAAAAACACACATGTTTCCAGTGGATTCATCGAAACCTGAGCATGATTTTTGCATTTCATCGATGTGGTTAGTGTCTCTAGAGCTTGATTCCTCACTCATATCGACAAAAGAGACCCATGTGTTTTAAGTAATGGTATCTCTCTCCCCTGTTATAAGTTTACAAAAGAGCATAAAAGATGAGATGATTTTCTTCTGAGTAGAGGGCTAGGAAAATTTCCAGCGATCCCATTATTCTACTTGTGAAGGAATGATCACACAAAGGTGGAAGCGAGGTTAGGAAAATTTCCTGTGATACCACTATTCGCCCTACACCTTTGATACACAGAGAGGAAAGAACCGGGGATTCGGTGGCAAACACTATCAATACTCGCGTCTCAGACCTTAATGTGTATATGCAGAGCTAAAAAGAAAAAGAGAAAAAACATGATCAAAAATAAGTTTTGGGAGAGAAAAAATACCAAAAGAGTGAAAATTTCGGGTATTTCTTTTGTCATGATATTGTTTGAAAGAATCTGGAAGTTCTTGGATATTGATTACAGCGATGAAACAGCGATGATAGTTTTTATGGATGAAGCTGTGATACTATGTGTGGGTTCTGGGAAAGCTGCGAAAGTCTACGGAGAAGTACATGGTGGTTAGATCTGGGACTGGTAAAGTAATGAGAAGATATTAGGAAAGGATCATTGCAGTGTTTCAAGAACAAGTGAGTCTCCGCGTTTTCAAACTTCTTTCCCTGGTTTTGTTTTCTATTTGCTTAGGCAAGCAAAGGTTAAGTCTGGGGGAGTTGATATATCATGGTTTTTACCCATTAAGACCATGATATAAGTCTTTTTACCGAGTCTTTCTATTGTTTCCGTAGTCTTTTAGAGTCTTTTCAGGGTTTAGCATGTTTGAGCTTAATTGGAGTTTTAGAGCATTCTGGAGCTTTGTGCATTCGTTGAAGACGTTCCCACCGATGGATTGAGCTCAAATTTGGACACGAGATAGATCAATGGATTAGCTTTCATATTGAAGTGGTTTGAGGCCATTCCAACGTCGATCAAAAGTTATTCCAGTTTCGTGAAGACAGTCTAGTTTGGCAAAACACCAGGAATGTCCTGGTATCGATCGATGACCGACTGCAGGAAGGGAAAACACACGTTTTACAAGTTTTAAGAGTCTGCAACTTGGCCCAGAATACTTTATTATTTACCAGAAAGCCCAGAACGTGTTTTAGACTTATTAATAGGGTTTTCAAGCACCTGTTTAGCGCACTCTTATTCTGGGTTATTTTACTTTGGTTCCTTAGGGAGACAAGTCTGAAACTCTGTTCGGGAGAGAAGATTTCGAACCCCTTTTGATATTTCTTCTTTGATGATTTATTCATCTCATGTTGTTTTTCATTAATCTCCATGTCTGAGTAGATCCCTTTTAGGTTTAGGTTTTCTCATTAAGGTATTCATGGCTTTTATATAGATTGATCTGTTAGGGTTCATAATCAATTGAGTTCTTCACCATAGTTGTTCTCAAGGCTAGTTCTAGGTTATGCGAATCTGAATCTAGATTTAGATGTTGATTAGTCACGAAAGTGAGATTGATAACGACAGAATCCTAGGCTGGAGCAAAAAAATTATCTGCAAAGAAATTTGGTTTAATTATTTTGTGAACATATCAAACTTGGACATTAAAGCTGGTTTAGATCTTTAGGATTTGCAAAGAAATTTGGAATTCTAGGATTTAGACTTAGATAGTTTTCGCAACGAAAGTTGGTTAATTATATCTTAGTGATTTGAGTTCGAGAACAATGCTTAACCTGAACCCTGTTGATTGATTTGTCTACATTCCTTGATTTCCTGAGAAATACCCTAGGCCTATATCCTCTCCATTGATTTTACATCTTTTAATTCTGCATATTTATATTCTCGCTTAATTGATTTGGCTTAGCGTAATTTGATTCTTGAAATCTATTGTTTGATTCTCTGAGTCTTTGTGGTTCGACCCCTAACATACTACAACGTCTGCTTAGTATCCTTAGGGTATTATTTTGAGCATATCAACAACCCAAAAATGCCCATTTGGAGAATAGACTATGTTTTTAGTGTCTATTTCAGAATTAATTCCACATAAAATTGAACCCCTTTGTGACATTACAATATAACAAAAACGGAGTAGCCGTATCAAATAAAGAAAATGAGATATTAAATGCCTTTCAACCAAGAACATAGAAGGATCTGATAATCCGAAATTAGGTATATCTATCTATTGTAATATCAACCTCTGTGTATCTATATTCTCATGTGAAAGAAAAAAATGATACAGAATCATCCGCAACTCAAGGGCTTATGCTTCTGCCGAAATGAGCCTCTCCTACAACAATGGATAAGACATGTTTCATCCTACCGAGATACGGAGATACGGAGAAGACATGTTTCCTCCTACCGACTTACATTATCATCATCGCTTTCGCTGTCGTCGCTGCATATGTAACAAATTGTACTTAAAATTGAGCTTAAGGGAACTAAATTTACCCAAAACAAAAAAGATTTGGTCATCATAGCTCATACTTATAGATTTCATCATTCTTTAGCATTCCCTAAACAATATAGATTTCATCATTCTTAAGCATATCAGCACAAGGATGAAGAGAAGCCATAACACAGTCATTTTAAAGCCGTAATACAAATGCAAGATACAAAGCCATCTGACTTGAGCATACCATTGTTATTTTTCTCGAGGGTCTGAAAACCGCTTATAATGTATAGACTGAAAGGTCTTGCAAGTAATATGATTTTCGTATGCGAAGAAGATTAAGTACCTTTGTTCAGGAAACTTGGATAACCGTCGGGCATCCAATCCTGTAATATATTTTTGAGCTGCTTGAACATTTTCTGCGCCTGGAGAGACCAATCAAAGAAATTAGTAAAATATATCCCGGTTGCTACAGTTTCCAGAAAGCCGGTTAGAAAGAGATGTAAATGGAAATGCACCAAAACTTTGCCAATATCTTGTGGGCATAAAAACTGAGAGAAGTTCTGCAGATTCAATACCCTTTGTTAATTGGAACACATGCAAAGCACATCTTTCTGCGGCAAGTCTCACTGGTGTGTTCCCATCCTTCAAACATTCAGCAAGAGGAGGCCCAATAACACTTACATTTGCCATGGTTGCTGATGGGTTACCCTGTAAAATAACGTTTTGCATTACTACTGCACATATCACTAACGACTAAATCATCTCGAAATGACTACTTATGCGTACACTTACTTTTGCAAAAGCTTTCAGTGAAGAGAGTGCTCTTCTTCGAACCTCACTAGAATCATCATGCAAAGCTGAGACTATGGATGAAAGGACATCAATAACCACTTTTGTGTTGGAAGGATCTGTTGCAAGCTGATGTAGCAAAAGCCTTCCCAAGGCCTTTGTTGAGCTTTCGCGTAATGGAAACTATAAAAGAGATGTCAGAAACCCAGGATTGTACAGAATAAGAGGGAAACATTATTTCTCACAAAGGTACCTTCTCATCCTTCAAAGAGCTCTTAAGAGAATTTAACATAGAGGAAAAGAGTGATGATGTCATTATGGTTGAAGGATTGTTCTTCAGCAAGGATGAAATACAGAGAACTGAGCCATGCCTAGCACACCAATTTTGTGAAGCAGATAAATCTCTGACGTTCTGAAGCAGAATACTGATTTGAGCAGCTTCCAAGTACTGCAAAAATAGGAAAGTAGAAGCTTAGGCTTCACGAAAGCATAATAATCATCAACAGTTAAACACACCCTATTTATACTTCTAACAAAATACACTAAAATGATGGTATGCATGAGAGTTGCAACCTTGCAGCATAATAGCATCACATGAGAAGTGTCTTAAATAGTATCGAGTCTGGTGTGAATTATAGGACTGAAAAGAGAAAGTTCCCTACGTATGTAAGAAACCTTACCTGTGATAAAACACCCAGCATGCTTGTGGCAGAAATTCGAACTTGGTCATCGTCATGGTGCATTAGATCCTGTAGGAGATCAAAAATGCGTAATCTAACAGCAGGCCCAATGCTCTTCCCAGCATGCTTTATTACACCTCTCATAGCAGAGAGGATGGCCTCCCGTATCCCAGCATCTGCCGCCTGATAAATATAACAAATTTTATAAACAATTAAGACCTACATAGACAGATTAAGAAAATCTGTATTAGTTGCTGAAAGAAGATGCAACAAGTACCTGGAAACTTGTCATTAAATCACCAACTAATGGGTCAATCCTCGTGCTTAATGCACTAAGCTTTCCCAGGGCAAGCGCAGCACTAGAACGGATGGTCCTGCAGATGTAAATGTTTAAATCCATGTACACAAGAACAAGATTTCGTCAAATGGAGCATAACTATTAGATGTGCTTACGAAACAACTCCATTTTCTAGAAAACATTTTCTACAGATGTAGTCCATGTGTTGTTTGAATTCAACGGTACATTACTTGGAAAAGGTAAAAATATAGGATAGCTGACTATAAACTTTTGGATAAAGGTTGCACACCAATCTACTTCAGCAAGGCAGATGTGGCCTTCTAATTGAAAACAGTGGAATTTTACATATAAGAATCAGCAAAAAAATTTCAGATCAAATATAGAGCATTTTGTGAATTTAGTCATGTATCTCTTTAATTTGAATCTTGCGTCTTACATTAAATCCAAACTGTTGTAGATGTAGTCCTTGCCTATCATTAGACATTCATAAACTTCATTTGCACTCAAGTTAAGACAAGGACTAACCTTGTAGAGTCTTGCAAACACTTGACAAATGTTGTTTGAAGTTGAGGGAGGAATGGCTTAAGCGCCATCCCACCCCTTTGTATAAGGATGATTAATGTAGCCAAGATAGCGCTTTTCACCTGCCATGGAAACCGGTCTCCTATGATTCGAATAAGAGGCCTGAAAGAACAAGAAAATGTATCTTAACACAATAGACAAATGGTACCTAGTAAAATTTGATGGATATTTTCAGTCAATGATCTTCTAACACCATGCACAATCACTTGTAAGCCTAGCAAATTAGAGCTAGTTTCTAGACTCTGATAGCACAATGCAACTTTGAACATCAATTTATTTAGATAAATTTAAATGACCCAACCAAAGTAAAAAACACTTTGTAGCAGAAGAAAAGAAGTATCGACACAAGGAATGAAGACTGCATACCCTGTTATAGGTATGACAAACTCCTTCAGTGCTTGCTCGCTAGTAACTTCAATAAGCTCACCAAGACCAAGTGCAGCTTGCTCTCTTAACTCGGCGGATCCACTAATTAAACCCTGGAATCATAACAAGAAAATAATACAGGGTAGATCTGAGCACAAAGTACAAAACTGCTTGATTTCTCCAGTATGTGCAAGCAAACAAGGTTGTGTTTTGTATTTTTAAACTGAATACATCTCAACTCTGAGAAGAAAAATGCTATATGAGAGATAAGCTCTAACAAGCCAGAAACCACTGCTAATTTAAATGATCTGATTAAAGGTGGCCTTAAGCGCTAGAAAAACAAGGTATAAAGTATACCTGTAGAAATACTGGAAGTAATGGCTTAAGGGATTTAGGGAGGCACAGACCAGGAATAACCACATATCCTCCCTGCAATTCAAGTATCACAGTATATTTTACAGATATTAGTCTACAATCCATAATATGATCTCTCATTGATCTCTTATCCAGTGACATTCTTTGAAAAATAGCGCAAACTTCACCTTCCGCTTCCTGCGCTCTTTGTCCCTAGCTGTTGATACAGCATCACGTACAAGTTTTATATATGAAGGAAGTACTTCCTTTGGAACTGAACCAATAACCCTAGCCAAAGCTTCCCAGGAAACCTGTTTAAAAGAGAATAAGTTAGGCAAGACATACTAACTTCAACTCTTTTCTTCCTGGTCGAGTACCCTACCACAACAGTCGTCGAATCAGAATCACTGAGCATAACAATCAGGGTGGATATCATGTTTGGAGCTTCATCAATCAAGTAAAGCTTGCTAGTCTTGAAGAAGTAACCAATCAGATAGGCGGAACTTCTTCTAATTGAAGCCTGAAAACATAAAATGAAGAAACCTAAATTACTTACGTGCCAAAAATATATATATATATATATATACTTATTTAAAAAAGGTTACAAGCAAACCTGACTATCAGACACTCCTTTGAGAAGTTCTGATAATAGAGTCTCAACTCCTTCTTCATCAATGACAAGCACCACCCTCTCTGCAGCCTCTTGTGCCAATTCTTGGACTTCCTGCAAAAAAGAAAGAGAATCTTAATCATAGATACCAATAGTAAAATTTAAGGGTGAAGAAAGACAATTTTTTTTTTTTTTTTTACCTTGTTTTCATCTCCCATTGCAGAGAGCAAAGCAGGAAGTATGGTCCCAAGATGAGTATTAAAACCAGCACCAGCAACCTCAGCTAAAGCTCCCAAAGCATGTGCATTTAAGGCACTAGACACACCATTTAAAACGTTTGAGACAGCCAGAAAGTAATTCATCATGCTTGATGATGCATATCTATAGAACGAGACAAAAGGAACACATACGAGAGAGGAAGATGGACAAGCTTGGGCAAGATGTGTGGAAGAACAGCTGCTGTCCTAACACTGCAATTCCAAAAGTAAATTCAGTAAACCAGAAAACTTTGAACTGAGTAAAGGAATAGTTTAAGTAAACAGTAGAAGAAAACCTTATAATTTGTTTAAGCCCATCCAGGGCAGTAGTAGACATTTCATCATCCTCTAACGCTCCCAGAAGAGTTGGTATAATCTCATCCATTGCTTGCAATCCAGCGCTCTACATTACAAAAGTAGACGAACAATAAATATAGAGTGAACTAGAACAATCTGATAAGTCACACAAGTCAGTACAGGTACCTTATACAGAGTGCTGAATGCTAGTCCAGCAGATTCACGAACCTCAAGAGCACTGCAGACAAACGTTGTTGAAGTTAAGAAATGCTAATTTTTTCAATAGCATAAAGAAAAATGCCAAAATTAGAAGCTGACGCAAGAGGAATAAACTAAACCTATCACAAAGTGCAGTCCGAATTGTGGGAATGAGCTGATCCATAAAACTAAGCAACTGACTCCTCCCAGCACTTGCCATCACTTCGTTCAGGCCAATGCATACACCCTGTCAATCATAAAATATAATATTATATCAAGCGAACGAGTTAGATGAATAACATGTGCCTGATAAGTCTGCATATCAATATTTAAGCAAACAATCCTATGCTTAGCCATCAGTTGATCGATACGAAAACATTTACGCATCACATATGGACACAAAACAATGCAGCAGGAAACAAATTAATGGAACACAAATCATGCAGTGATACCTAGGTCATTTAAGAGAAATGAAATAATATATGTCACAATAACTAGAACACAGAAACGATGGCAAGGTCAGCAATGCTCGCAACAATAACTTCTACCAAAATAGTACCTGATAAAAACAAAATAATTATGCTCAACGGTGTAAAGTTGTTGAGGAGGTTAAATTGAAGCTTACTTGTCTTTTGTCAACATCTGGATCTTTCAGTCCTTTAGATAATATTGGAATGATAAGAGGAAGCACCCTTTCACCAAGCTTCCTAACCAGCTCTCCAAGTGATCTTCCTGCTACCTACACATTATAGTATACTCATACAACTGCAGGTTAAATATAAGGAAAGAAACATAAGGAAAATAGGATCAAACCTGGCGCCTCTCAGAGGATGGAGATGCCAAAGAAGAAATTAAGGTACTCATCAAAATTGGCATTATTTCCTTCAAAGTCTTTGGTGTATTTGCTACAATGGTTTTCCATACATGTAGTGCCGCCTGGAATGAGCAGATATTTTAATTTTGAACTCAAAATTTAAGTACACCCAAACAAAACTCATAGATAGATCATTAACAACATTACCTGACGAACAGACAAACTAACATCAGTCCGGACCATATATAACGCAGCGAGAACTTCATTGCGCTTGTCCATTCCTAAAATATCAATAATTGCACGACCCTGCGCTTCAGTACTTGCACCTTCATCATCACTTCCACCCTCCAGCAGAGCTTTACCCGATGTACCAGCAACCTAGTACAAAAGCTCCAAATATCAACTATTAGGGAAAGTTCAGGACCAATTAAAGCCAAAACTAATAGTACATTCTTTCATTTTCTAACTTGTACATTTACTAACACACACTAAAAACTAAGCATTGCAACATCTATAATAGGCTAGGAGGATGAGCACATTGATTAACAAGTAAATACTAGGCTACAGGTTTAGAGAGGTAGGATAAACAACAAGAAAAACACAACAGAAAAAATGTGTTAACCTTGAACAATAGATCTCCAAGCAGTTCGACAGAACTTTGACGGATACGCCAATTATCGTTGAAAATACCATCCTCCACAGCAGGGAGAAGAAGAGGCAGAGACCTGTAAAACCAATGATGCTACTATCAATTAGAAGATCCAATCTCCTGAAACAAGACCTGAGATCTTAAATAATAAAAGACAATTTAAAGAACTAATTAAATGGGTTGAAAATCTAATCAATCTACGGATCATGGTAAGTCAATATATTAAATAATCTAGTTAGACATGCAAAAAAAAAAAAACGGAGAGACACAGATGAAGCGTAAATTCATACGTTGTTGCATGGTGCTCCACCAGTACATGGCCAGCCCCAAGGGCTGCATCACGGACAGATTCATTTTCATCAGCAAGACCTAAAACATCATAGAGCACCATCATTTTAGGCAATAAGTCAAAAGCTAGTTAGAAGTTAAAAGTCTGCCAAAAATTTATAGGTTCACCATCCAGTATGGCCGGTAAAACAAGCTGCAAGTACTTTTGGAATTGAGCACCCAAGGATCTTGGTAAGAACTGCGAATAACACACCAAAGCTTTTAGATTATTTTCTTAAAACTGACATTTGAGGAACATCTATGAAGTGACAGTTCACCTTGAAAAGCGTAAGGTATCCATCTCGGACTGATGATTTTTGATGAGAACAATGACGAATGAGATCAGGAAGTAGATTCTCAAAGTAATCTGTCCCAAGAGCTGCTAAAACCTGAATCATAAAGGAGAAAACGTGTTAATAGATGCATCTACAATTTGCGGAAACAACTGTTTTGCAGAAGCTGAGATAAATGATTTTGCAACTTGTGATATTTTCATTTGCCGTACACCATATCAGTTTCAAATGTACTTGATAGAATTACAAGAAGTAACAAAATAAAGCTAGTACAAAAGCATATCTACAGAAACGTCTCATTACGTTATATGTAGATTAAGAGAATCCATCAACATTAAATTGAATAGTAAAACCCTAATATTTATGAAATGATGTACTGGAAACTGTGAAGATAATAAGATAAAGTTCATACTGTAAGAGCTAACAAATAATTTAGTGAATTTCCACTACATCAAACCAGGTGTTTTGACTAAAAGAAACATTGCCACACAAAACAAATCTTATTCTACATACCTCACTTAATCCCTGAGCAGCTCCAGACCTTTCAACATTGCTTGTCTCAGATTTTAGAGTTTCAAACAGCCATGGAACAAGATCTGGGAAATTATCCTCTCCCATTCCTCTAATAAGTGACCCAACAGCCCTTGCTGCCACAGAACGTACCTCAGGAATTGGATCCACAAGAACCTGACAGCTCCAGTGTTCAATTAATACACATCTTATGCAAGAACTAACTCATTATTTTGGTAAGAACAGCAATTTACCTTTTTAACCTCAGGAAGGAGCAATCCTATGTAAGGAATCATATCCTTTGGTTCTGTCACCAAAGAACACATATTACCGACAATTTGAGAAGCTTTCTTTTTGGTTTCAGAACTTCTTTCCCTCAATCCTCTATGCACTATTGGTACCAATAGTGCAAGCGACGGGGCATCAACAGAATTAACGAATGTTGTCTGTAATAAGAGAAGAAAGATTTAGAATAAAAAAACAGAAAAGAAGAGAAGTATAATCAAAAGCCAATACATACAGAATCCTTACTTGAAGAAGGATGTCAAGAGAGTGCCGTGTGTACTCATTGGGATCTGTTAAGGCCAATAGAAGAGTGGGGACAAGAGAGGATATCTCTGGGTTCTTTATGACACTTCCAACCTAAAAATAATCGTGAGACAGGAATTTAGTCAGCAAAGTCCACAAAATATGGTATGTGTTCTGTTATATCAAGTCTAACCTGCTGAAGTGCTAACTGCCCAGCTGACTGAACTTTTGGATGTGTATCCGTCAAAACCTGTACAATTTAAACTAATGACATCAGATAATATCAAATAATCGACGGAGGGAAATCTTTCCCAGGCTTATGTCTAAGAAGCAGCTGAAATCTACATGCATTACACACCTCTGTAAGTTTTGGGACAACCCTAGGAAGGCATTGAGACAGTTGCTGAGGAGCACAAAATGCCATAGCACCGAGGAGCTGTACACTGCTTTGCTTTGTTCTCCATGCTTTATCTTCAAGGCCCTATTAGAAAGAATGAAATCAACAGAAAGGTACCCGTCATGTAAGACCAAACAATAAATGGAACCAGGTATACCAAGTTAGTAACTGAACCTTATTTCTAAGGCGCAGCACTCAAACAGGGTAGAACTAGAAGAAAAAAGAGGTGATAATTAAAACGCAATTATAAAAGCATCAGTAAAATGTCCATTTATCCTGTCAAGCGCAAAGCATTATAAAATTGAAAAAGAAGATACCAATATCGCATAGTTAACCCGATAAAAAAGATGATCATGAGCAAGGCACATGGTAATGCACAAAACCTTAGTTATTGAACACTGAGCTTAAAATCTTAAGAATTTTATAAACTATCACCTTGAGTAGAGAAGGAAGGACAAGTTTCACACCATATGCAGATAGTTGAGACATCATAGCTCGAGCAGCACATTCTGCTGCTTCACGAACTGCTCCGACTTGGTCAGAGAATGACACCAGAAGTAAGGGTAACATCTTTATCACATACCTAAACCAAAAGAATGAAATAAAAGATTATTACCAAGTTGCAACATTAGCTTTTGGCATATTTACCATTAGAAAATTCTCTTACGGTTCAAATAATTTTCCAAGCTTCTCGCAGAGGCATTCAAATGCAAGTAGTGCTCCTTCACGCCGTTTCGCAGAATTTCTGCAGCCAAACCACAAACAACACAGCGGAAGTGAAGTAAGGTTCATGGTGAACTTCTACATATTATACATGTGATACAAAAACCAGCAATGACATAAGAAATAACCAGCAACTAATTAACCCACTACAATGGAATAATGACTTGCAACACAGCCTTTTAATGTGAATATAAATTTATTGTGGCAACAACGTATCAGTATTACAAAAGACAATGAACAGTGGAGCTAATCCATCAAAATGGACTGACTCGATGCAGAATATGTTTTGTGCCCCAGTACCACAGTGAACAGCTACACGACCTCAGCAAAATATAAATTTAAATATCAAAACACAAACTTAAATGGCATCACAAGCCAACATGCACTCCTAAACCACACATACAATAAACTTAATACCATAAATATATATAAAGTTTAAAAAATGCATAAGAAATACCTGTCAATAAGTGCTTCTTGCAAAGTGACTATAAGACCGTATCTCTTCAAGCTAGAAATTCCAAAGCCCATAACTACTCCGGCAAGACCAAAAGCTGCTCCTCTACGCTCCCCATATTTATCACTCTTCATTAGCTTATCCAAGAGCCTTAAAAAAAGGGCAGGGGCATCCTCCTAACAAAACATCAGAGATTAACAACAACAACCTTAAGCTTCATCATACCGACTGATATACTCCCCATGCCAAAGCCATTAGGAACCAAAGGTAAAGCAAAATTTGTTTCGGTAAGATCTCAACATTTTTAGGAAACATACCTGCTTTGATGGCACAAGTGGAGAAAGGCATGTTGCGACTGCACGTTGCACAGATTCTGATGGTGTATTCAACACCTCCAACAGCTTTTCCACAACAGTGTGGACTTTAGGATCATCCTGCCATCATTAGTGGATTTATAAGATAGAGTAGGAAATCATGTGTATTGTGACGAGATTTAACAAATGGTAGAGTTATCACTTTTGATAAGTGCTTTGCAAGTGCTCCAGTGAATATAACAACACCCTCACGAACCAGGTCATATTCCTCTTCATCTGATGCCTGCATGATAAGAGATATGGTAAAGCTCCAAAGCAATTCGTAATAATCATGAAACAGACGATGTATCCAGCAGGTGCTCAGTTGATTTTAGAACAAACCTCTTTATTTAAATAATTCTCAAAGATGGGGAACAACAATGAAACATTTTCTTTGCCATGCTTATCAATAATCATGATACCAGCATTGATCATCCTTCCACGAACATCTGTATTGGGATCAGCCTGCACTTGGGAAATACACCCAAATTCATTTAATTTTCTGAAAGTCAAAAGCTTCAAGCTATAAAATGTGGGTTTCTAGGCAACATAGCTGTGGAAACCCAAATCCTTTGCAACACCAACATGACTAAGAAGGGGGGATTTCTTTCACTTGACAATCATTCATAGACAAGATGAGAAGACATACCAGTGCGCGGGATATCAAAAAAGTCATAACAGCAGGAAGGTCCTTTGTTGTCAATACATCAGCAGCAGATTGCAGTGCTAAGGCGATTCCTTGCCTTCCTATCCAACCAGCATCAAAGACATCCTCACCAGACGTAGCATCACAGATGTACAGAGAAAATAAAGTTGAAAGAGATAGCTGCAAAACCAATTAATCTTTAAAAACCATACTTATTGCCACAAAAGTAGTATTCAAGAAATGCAGTCACCTGGATTGATGCCGGGCTTTCATGAAGAGCATCAGCCAATGCTTCTGCTGCAGCTAATCGGACATTGAGATTTATATGAGAAAGTGCTTTAAAGATTCCTGAATAATCAGTCCCCAAATCATATCCATAACGGGACCAAATATCATCTGCTGATTCAGCCACTGACTGCAAGCATTAAGATCATGGAGCATCAGATTTAGCAACAACAAAAACAATAAGACGACAACAACATTGCTAGCCCCAGTCATGTACATCAATTTAATAGTTAAGACACGGCAAACAGTTATATAACCAGCATTTATGTACAACAAAAAGATAACATAACTAGATATCACGTCAAATTATGAAGGTTAACCTTTTCAGGGTCATGTAGAGCTATCCAAATGTTTGTTGCTATATGAACATTCTGAGGAAGGGAGCATTTGGACACAGCTGGAATGCACTTTACTGCGTTTAAGCAGGCCATTCTGACATGAACATCTTTTGAATATACTCCATAGAGTGCCTGTAAACAAAAAAATGAAATATAACTCTCTAGAACAGGAAGTTTTGCTCACAATAAATAGTTAAAAGAAATACATTTGCAACATCATCTGCTTGCAATCCAAGACACAATTCATTCAGTGCAGGTCCAACTGATGCTTGATATGCGGGAACAACACCTAGCACATGATAAAGAACCTGAAAAAAAATTAGTTTCGCTGTTATATTTGAAATAGGGAAGCTCGATATATTAACATCGCTTGTCACCAGAAAAAATGGAAAGAAATGAGCACAATGTAATAGACACCAAAACTAAACGAATGCACAGTGTAAAAATAGACAGGGTTCAAGTCACCAACTGAAATCATCCGGAGTCTTGGAAGTGGCAGCATCGGATCTAGATGCATGTACAGAATATGCAGCACATCATCATGAAGTTTTGTCCGCTTTGATGACAGTAAAATTCGCTCCAGTATCTGGCAAGACAAAATCACAGCTTATTTTAGTTAAAGAAACAACAAGTTAATATAAAGTCAACAAAAATGGTAAGAAACAAACCGGGAAAATGAACGTGAAGGTATCTACAGGAAGTGGTCCAGATTTACAAGATACGGATAACCCATTTATAATCCTCTCAAAAAGACCCTCATCTGTTTTCCCAGCCTTGTCAACTGATGGACGAAAATCAAATGAAGTATCAACTTCATCAATTGCGATCAACCGCAGAGCAGTTGAAATTTCTAGAGCCCAATTACACAATGGCTGAACTGTACACCTTGCAAGCTTCACCAAGTTTTCAAAGGCTGCAGCACTTACAATAGGTGATCGCAGCAATGGATCCAAAAAGGTAGCCTGGTAAAGAGATATGGTGGGTGTAAGAGGCTAATCTTAGAATTACAGGAGCCTGATATGCCAAAAGAGTAATATTCATGTACATAAACATAAGGAGTACTATCATTGGCAGAGGAATGAAAATTAATTGTTTACGAAACCTATTCATTCATTCTATAGCATATAGATAAGTAAAATTGTTACGGAACTAAGTAATAAAGCTTTTACATACCAAAAAAGGTAACTGGCTGTGACAAAACACAGGATTAGCAAGACCCATCTCCCCAAGAGCATGAAGCACCAACGAAAGACTCTTTTGTATCCTGTGAACATTTTCCCGTGTTGAGGCCTCCTCTTTAAGCATCAGTTCCCGTGCCTCTTCCTTAGCCGTTTTTCCTTTGTCTGCAATTATTGATTCGCTGAAGAAAATATATATGCTGGGGGCAAAATATTAAAACTATAGAGTGCTTCAATATATCTGTACCAGCTTTCTTGGTCAACTTTGTAGTGTCCCTTCTGCCTGAATTTGCAGCTTCTCTACTTGCCAATCCTTTCTTTAGAGAATGATTAGAACTCTACAAGAGGCAACAAGAAGGATATGTTATTAGATCCAATATGCTATAAGGGGAATCATGTATCAAGTATAAAACATATAAAATAGAATAAACCCATGTAAGTACCGGCTCCTGCTTTGTGTACTTGGCACCAATCGTCTCGGCAACATATATACCTTTCTCACTTAAAAGCATCCCCTCAGGTGTATGGAATATCTGAAAAAGAACATGAAAAAATAAAAGTAATAACTACTCAAAACTTGCAGCTGAAAAGTAACAACTACCCACTGCACTCTGTATGAAATGTCGCAGTGAAATGTTAAAGTGAAATGTTTACAGTGAAATGTTTACAGTGAAATGTTAGAGCTTAGTAAAAGTGAGGAGATTTACCTTGATGTCAGTCACTGAGAGCATATCATGAGAGAGTCGATCTGGAAGTTCTTGCAGATGCTAGAAAAATAAAACATAAGACATCAGGAAACAAATTAAACAGCACAACCTCTTTGATTAGTAAACAAATTTCCTAAAAATACATATACCATCTTAAACACTGTAAATGTATCCTCTGGTGCCAGAGACATTAATGTGGACAAGGAAGATACTGCTGCTTGCTGCTCGGGAATTTTAGGACTCATTAAACCCATTGGTCCAAGTAGACTCTGAAACAGTCATTCAAAATATTAGTCGACTAGTAATGACTAAAAAAACCACAAGTTTTGGGGACATAGATGTCATTGACAGTCGTGATATTACCTTGCAAACACTTTCTCCGTTGGTAGACAAAAAAGTAGCAACATCAAAACCACAAGTTTTGAGACACTTTTGCAATCTCTGAGTGTATCATTAGGTGAAAATCAGTATTAAAAAGTGCAAATAAGAGAAATAAAAGTAGAATTAACCATGTCGATAATGTCAAGATTACCTTCCAAACAGCGTCTCTTTTTCCAGTACCAACTATGCTTGGATGATGCGAGCAAAATATGGCACGAACAATCCATGAGCTTGGAGGTCCAGTAACTGCTGCCGATGAAATGACAACCAAAGCCTTCACTAACACCTCTACAGAAGGGACGAAAGGAGCTTGATGATCCACGGGATTATCTGCGTCACTACAGAAGTGTCAAGTTAGTGCCTAGAACAAATAGGTTGCTATTGGCATTTAGGTCCAAACCTTTCAAAATGTCAAATGAAATGAACCGTTATTAAAAAGCCAATATCATAGAAATAATAGGAGATAATATCAGAGCAAACTAAACACAGAACAGACAGCAGTATAAATAGTGGCTTGGTGGGGTCAAAAAAATTTGGAGGATACAAAAAGAGCTTATCATTTGTACCTGGTTCTAGGAGAAATGATTTGGTCCCAAGTTATGGAAAGGAAATCCGAGAACTCGTCTAAAAGAGTAGTGGCTAGCTGTGAAGTTGCAAGAAAGATTTTTGTAACAGAATTGTAAGCTGTTTTACGAACATTCCAGCTTGGATGACAAAGTAGAAAGAGAAGCAACTGCATAGAAAATAGATATACGTTAGTCCGGATCAGGGAGTAACGGGTCAGGAAACATGAACTCGCTTAGGCTACCTTTGATAGTGATTTCAATGAAAAAGCTTCCAAAACCCTGAAATCAGGCAGGAGAGAGAGTCAAACTTTCACAAACAATCAAGAAACGAATCTCACGCATTAGGCAGGAGGTTTACCTGGAGGAATGTTCAATGAGGAGCACCTCAAGAAGGTCAACACATACTACACAATCTTCACTCGAAAGTTTTGAGGCCTTGCAGTTGTGACATGCAAATATAAGAAGAAAACGAAGAAAAATGCAGCAAAGCAAAATGTAAGTACCCTGCAATGGCAAGGGCAGATCATAGAATAAGTACCAAAAGAAGTCTTTAGAAAATATTACCAAAGTAATTTGCACAAGTGAAGGCTCATTTTGAGATATCAAAGTCCATAACTTCTCCTTCACCATAGTATCCTCTGGAGTTCACAAAGACGAAAAACAACATTAAGGAGAAAGCAATGCAGGACCTTCAGATTATACTGAATGAGAAGAGTGTGTGACACATAAGTTGCTGGTTTGAACCTGTTTTGATGTCACAAGCAGCCATTTTGGAAACAATCAGTAGAGCATATATCCCATCTAGACGTTGTACTGCCTTAGTAAATCCCGTCTTTACAAGTTGAATTAAAGGGGATAGCAAGTCTGACATCTGTAGTATATATTCCGTAGCATATTTAGTTAATGAGAGGGTTGATATTAGATAAGCCAGAAATGTTGTTTGCAAGGAGACCTGTGATATGGTATCAGGATTTCTGCATATGATTTGTACACAGCGGAGATGCCCCCTCCTTAGACCTTCTTTCTCCTTGAGGCCGGCAGCAATGAAAGAAACTAAGTTTGGTTGGATAGCATCAATAGATCGTGAGGCCCAGGATGCAACGGCAGACAAGATTGAAAGTTTTACATCTTCATTTCCTATAAGATAAAACAGTAAACAGTTAGCAGGCGACAAAAAGGTAAAGAGTTGAAAGATACATGCCAAGGATGATAATTGAAATAGGGAACATATAAGTATATAAAAAACGTGGAAAAATATGGAGGACATCCTCCAACTGTATTGTTGACTTATGGTTCACACAACGGGATATGAACAACAGCTAATATTTTACCTTCATCCTTGTAGCAGGCTATGAGAAAGCTGCATACTGTCGTCGACAAACAACCAATATACTTTCCTTCAGGAGCACTTGCGAGTTCTTGCACTGCATTCAGCATTCCAATTCTTTGATGTGGAGATTGAAGTCTTCCATCAGAACCTTAAAACAAAAGCCCACTGTTTATCATATAATATCAATTAGGATAATAACTCAACTACCACCCAGCCTATTTGCTGTCTATAAACAGAGACATAATTAGACTCATAGATATATCTAAATGAGGTATTAATTGAACAACCTGTAAGAGTGATGTTAATAAAAAAAATGATTAAAAGGCATAAAGGCCAACCTCCAATTATGGCTTTAACTGACGCAAACATTGCTTCTATAGTATCAGGATTACTTGATTTTTCACTTAAGCACCTAACCATTGACAACGCTCCAAGACGCCTGTCTTCATCCACATGTCGAGCTTGTGGTAATATAACAAGTAGCAGTTCCAGGGCATACTTACTTAAATCAATGTTTACATTTGCTAAAAGAAATCCAACTGATTCCAGGACAATTTCTGGATTGCGCTTCAACATTTTAACAGCTGCTGGAAGGATGACAGTTTGGAATTCCTCATGCGACAAGCGTTGAAGAAGAGGTTGGAAACATTTACTAAGATTTTGTTTCTGCTTTTCTCTGGAATTCAGGACATCTTTAACATAGATATCAACAAATATGGCCTGCGAACGAGAAACAAAAAGATTGATGAACGAAAAAAGAAAAATAGAATTGAGAAGGAAAAAAAACATTTGTAAATCTAGTTTTGTTTAAGAAGCAGAACATAATGGGAAAAGTGAATTAAATTATACCTTTGACTGTTCAAATAGAGCAGGAGACGAACAAGAGAACTCAAGCAGTAGTCCTAATAACTCAGGGGTGTCCTTATATGGAATCCGGGAACCTTTAACTTCATCCATATATAAATTGTATATATCTTGTGACTACAAAACAACAACCGAATTCTTAATCAATACAGTTCATATAATTGAAAATTCCATACGAATGTACAGCGTGAAGCCACACCTGAGAGAACAAATGGAACATATATCTTTTACAAGCTCTCTGCATGCGGAAAGAGCTCTCCATAATGATACGAAGTAATGAAGCCTGTGTTGACGCTACTCTAACAAATGCATTCTTAGAAACTGTAGCGAATTGACTTTTTTCCAGAAGAAGACATGACCAAGTAAATAGTCTGTAACAGACGGTATCAAAACAACATTTCAACTGCTTTTCCATAACTTGTACAAGCATGGCAGCAAAAGTTTTCATGAAAGTAACATTTCCCAGGCCCTTTACAATCAAATCATCCACAGCTACCCGTGAGCCACGGTCATCATATATGGCCAATGTTTGAAATATTATGTCAACCAGAACAGGTGCAATATCAGACGTCATATCTGCAAATAAATCATTCAGATCACCTGAAATTAAAACGCTGTACAGGGTAAAATTCCTAAAGAAGAGGAAATTAAGTAGAGACCAAGATCTCAGCTAAATCTAACTAATCCCTTTTATCATAGCATGTTTACTCCAATCAGTATGCCATGTGCACGAATCACAAAATATGAAATTTACAATCTCTTGAGATGGTCCATCTGTCTAGACTATTTCTAAGAACAAATCCAGTTCAATGTGATAAATGATTTGACCACTACACTTCAACTAACCCTAAACGGAAATAAAAAAGGTTGTATTCACAGCAGTCGAATTATTATTCAATCGATATTGAATGCTCACCGGAATTCTGGAGAATCTCCGGGATATCATGGCGGAAGATCCGGAGTCTGATTAAAGTGGAGCTTGTAGAGACAGAACCAGAAATGGAGAGAAGAGACTCCAACGGGGAAGCCATTTATTTCCACGGAAATGAGCACAGAGATTGACCGGAGCCAGGTTGGTAGGTCAGACAATCGTAAAAGGCAAAACTGTGAAGCTTCTTCTCCTTCTCTGTGGCTACTAGGGTTTAGGCTAAGCCAGTGGGTTTGCAGAAGATGAAGAGTGAAAGAAAATGAAACTGAACCTCAAAGTTAGTTTTTGGGCTTCGATTTAAGTTTAATTACCCATTCGGGCTTCCATGGATCCACTTTGTTTTTTTCTTTTTTTTTCTTTTTTTTCTTTTTTTTTTTTTCAACCGGAAATTTTATTGAAATTATAAGACCGGATCACAATTTTATTGAAATTATAAGACCAGATCACAATGTGATAAATGATTTGTCCATGGATCCACTAATTAATAATTAGTAAATAATTATCCTTAATACTTATTAAACCAAACTAAATTTTTATTTTATAATAAAAACTCATAATTTATATCTTTTTATTTTTTTGCATTCATATAATTTAAATATTTTGTTAATTAAAAATAAATTAGTTGATTTAAACTAGTCATCATTTAAAATCTTAACTAAATCAAAATCTAAAAAAAAATTATTCTTGTTTAACCTTATGTAATTTAAAATTATTTTTAAAAAATAAATATATGTACTTACGATTAAGAAATTCTAATAACTGATGATTGGATCATAATCCACGATTTAGGAGGTTATTTTATAGTAATATTTAAATTTTTAGTTAATTAAAAAATAAATTAAGAAATGATTAGTTTTAAAGTAATGTAAATCACCTATTTCGTCAGGGCATTTACGTTATAGAATCGATTATGTTTTGTTTTTTATCGATCATGTTTGGGAGCATAATTTTACTTTTTCTAGTCAAAATTTTATTTTCTTATAATTTGAATTTTAATTTTAATTTTAGTAACTGATTAATATTAAAAATTATTAAAATATATAATCATTATTTTTTTTTCAAAATTCATCATTACCTAAAATTTGAATAAAAAAATATCAAAATAATAATTTAATTTAGTTTAAAAATATTATTTGTAAACTAATTAATCAAATTTATTTTTCCAAAAAATTTAGGGTTTCTTGCTAAACTAAACTCTTATTTAAAGTCAATTCCAAAACTAGACCCCTTTTCCTTTTTTTTCAAAATGCCTTAACATACTCTTCCAAACTTCTTCTTTCACAAAAATACCTAGCGCAGACTTCACAGGATAAGTCTAGTACCTGTGTTTGAAAAATAATAACCCAAAGATTCTCACATAATTACGAAAATGTCATCTTCTCAATAGCTCCCAACCACCATTACCAAAAAAAATTGAGCTCTAAATACTTCAACCAACTGAATTAAGAGATGGTAAAGCTTTATAATTAAGCTAAAAGCTCCATTGTTCTCGATCTCCTCTCTCATTCTCTCTCATTTCAACCATTAAACTCTAAAATCTTTTTCTCAAAATTCACCATCCTTAGATTTTGCGATTTACTAAGATTCATGCATAATAACGCTTGGGTTTCTTGGGTATACAAGATCAAACCGAAATTTGGTAATTTTTGCTTTATTTTCACTGATTTTCCAGAAGGCAGATTTCTCAGGTGAAGTCTCAATAGTCAACTGGGGGTTAGTTTTACAATAATCTTCAGTCGGTAACTTATATAGTCGTAAAATTAGTCGCCAATGGGCGACTACGTTACGACTGATATTAGTGGTCGTCTCATAGTCGTAAGGTAGTAGCCAAATATGCGATTAATATGCGACAACAGTGACAACTATAAACTCAGTAAAAATGTTGTCATAAAGTTATTGTCGCTTTATAGTCCTAGATTTAACGACTATTTAGCGACTACTACAAACATTAACATTCTATTATTTAAGATTTAGCGAATTTCGTGTGACTATTTGGCGACTATTAACATAAAATTTGAAAATGGTATATTAGTGATTTGAATTGGTTTTGTATTTAAATATTGACTAAATGGTTTTGTATTTCAAAATGACGAATTTGAATTCTTAAAACATTTGATTCAAATAAACTTGCAAGTTTTTAATACAAAATCTTCACATAAAAAATACAAAAGATAGAAAAAAAACATAGAGAATCAAGTTTATGGGTTTCACAAACACAACCTAAGAAGTAACCTAAGAAGCTGGTCTTGTAGTTGGATCTGGTTGGGAAGGATTGGGAGGCTCTTTGGTTGAAGCAGATGAGTGAGTCACCATGAAGTTGAGGAAGTTCGGATCAGTTTGACGTAGACACTTCTCCACCAAGGACAAGTGCTCAAGCTTCTCCTTTTGCTCAGCTACAGCTCGGGAGTGCTTTGCTTCAATGCGTTTGTTATAAGTAGCTTGCTCTTCAATTTTCTGTTTAGCCTCCTTCAACTGGTCTTGTAGTCTCACAAACGAAGAGTCTTCTAGTTGCTTGCGCTTGCCAGTGACAAGACTCCCCTTGAGGCTTCTAACTCCATAAAGATTTATTCGTGCATCCCTCTCAGTGGCCTGTGAAAAGTCATAAAAAAACAATACATCATAACACAACAAAACACAGTTTCAAAACCAAACAAACAAAACACAGTTCAATGATCAAATGATAACAGATAACAAACATAAGATAAACGTTACCATGCTTAATGCGAACTGTGAAAACTGTTTTATTACCTGAAGGAAGATGCTTGTATAATCATCTGTTGTTAGCTCTTGAGGTCGCGAAGTTATGTCCTCAATGTCTGAAGTATCTGCCCCTATCTCAGTCGACTTCTCTTGCCCCTTCTGCTCATAAGTTTGAGCGATTTCTCCGCTTCCCGATCGACATAAGGACCATCTGGCTTTGTGTGTGTCTTAGTGAATACCTCACCAAGACTGACTTGTCTTCCTAGTGTCTCGTTCTACAATGTTACCAAAGAAACAAGCATTATGTGGCAGAATTGAAATGAAAGATTCAATGGTGTAAGAGAAAGAAATAACCAATTCAAAGTTACTAACCATTTTTTGTTGGATTTTTTTGTACAACTTCGGGCCTGATAAGTGGACATGAGGACCCAGACCTTTACGATCAGACATACAAGCATTGGAATAGGTGATACTCTTTTGCTGTGCAACATCAGTGTCCCAGTACGCGCACATTGTTTTCCACAAAGTGTTGTTGATCCATTTAGGTTGCTCTCGACTACTCCTCGCGTTGCTAACCATGTCTTTTATCCGACGTTGACAGATCTCCTTGAAATATTGTTGAATTGTCCCTGTTATCAAGGGATCCCAGGTGTGGGTTTTCTACAATACGAAGAATGATGTTAGTGGCAGTGACAACACAAGCAAACCTATATGTGGAGATAGTGACAAAAAACTGTACCGTGAACTCGAGGAAGAATCTTTCTTGTCTATCTCAAGGCACACATGTCTAGCAATAATAGGGCTTTTTAAATTGGTTTTTAAAATTTTTTGTAATCGATCGAACCAGTTTCAATCTTTTGTCGCGAGTAAACCTGCAAACACATAACATATCAGATTCTAAGGTCCAACAATGACAAGTAAAGAAGTTAACTCTTACTCTACTCTAATCATCGACTATTGGATTCTAAGTCTTAATTTAACAAGTAATGAAATAATACACAGTTTGTTATCATCTAAAACCAATCAAGTATGTTTGATGCTTAGTACAAACCTAAGTGTTTTTTTGAAACAAAACCTGAGACCAAACAGTTTGATAAACCAATCAAGTTGATAAACCAATCAAGTTCTCAATCGATTCTAAGAATCAAACAAACACAATAACATAAGAAAACAATCTCTACTCTAATCATCTAATGCTTAATTTTATGTCTTAACTAAACAAATAAAGAAACAATACACAGTCTGTTATCATCTAAAACCAATCAAGTATGTTTGATGCTTATTACAAACCCAAGTGTTTTGAAACAAAACCTAAGACCAAACAGTTTGATAAACCAATCAAGTTCTCAATCAATTATAAGAATCAAACAAACACAAGAACAGAAGAAAACAATCTCTACTTGAATCATCTAATGCTTAATTCTAAGTCTTAATTAAACAAGTAAAGAAACAATACATAGTCTATTATCATCTAAAACCAATCAAGTATGTTTGATGCTTAATAAAAACCCAAGTGTTTTGAAACAAAACCTAAGACTAAACAGTTTGATAAACCAATCAAGTTCTCAATCGAATTCAAGAATCAAACAAACACAAGAACATAAGAAACAATCTCTACTCTAATCATCTAATGCTTAATTCTAAGTCTTAATCAAACAAGTAAATACATCAATCAATAAACCAAAGACCAAACAGTTTGATAAACCAAAAATACATCAATCGATAACACTTAATTCTAAGACTCAAACAAACTCAATAACATAAGAAACAATCTCTACTCTTATTACATGAACTGTTATCATCTATAATAATCAAAGTTCTCAAAATCAATCGATTCCAACACAAACGATACACACTAAAGAACAACATATTGAGATAAACATTACCAACTCGTGTTTGACAATGGTGTGGGAGAAAGAACGGTGGTAAACTTATCCCGGTTGGGCACCATGAGCAAAGCATTCAATGCCCGTAATGAGTCCTCTTGGAGATCCGACAACACTGGAGATTCGTCATGGAAGTTGTTGCCCATAGAAAAAGGACGAATCTAAGACTGAGAGTTGTGAAGTGGAGAAGATGGGGTGTCCTGCAGATGAACCGACGTAGAAGCTACATTGTTCTGCACTTCTGTCGCATATTCTTCACGATGTTGATGTAGGGAGTTCTGGAAGAGTTGTTGTGGTGGTGGATAGCTCCCGATATGTGGTCTAGACGTTGACGGTTGAGCAACACCAAGGATTTAAGGTGGGGTTGACTGAGGCCTAGGAACTTGGTAGAGGGCTCAGTGTTCTCGATGGTGTTGAGCCTCCGGCTCTCTGTGAGACGTTGGGAACATGTCTTCTCTTCTGTCCTCGTCCAGTCTTAGCTAGTGGCATCGTCTAGTCTTAGCTAGTGGCATCGTCTAAATGAGAAGAGAAGCTAGCTAGGGTTTTTCAGAAATCTCGAGTAGAAATTAAGCAATTAAGAGAAGAGATTCATCAAGGGTGTTCGAATAAGAGAATCACAGGAAGGAATCGTAGAATATTTGAAGAAATCTCGGAAATAGTCGAAGAGAAGAAGATGAGAGGCAGAGAGGAATCGTGGCAGTTAGGGTTTCGTGTGCAGGTGTTCAGGGACTTAGGCGAAATGAGGTTGAATTTGGGCGAAATTAGTTTGGGTTTAGGCATGAACCAGGATGGGTTTTGGCCTAAAACCAATTTTCTTTTTTGCTTGTAATCATATTTTAGTCATCTATAAGTCGCCATATGGAGATATTTTATTAATAGTAATTGTATTTTGTGATAGTACACTTACAAATAATTGATATTCAATTATTTTTGCATACAATCTTGCATATGAAAACAAGAAAAGGATGAGGCATTTTGCTTAGAAAAAAAAATTATATTTTTAGAGAGGATTTTAGAGAATGATGGAATATTTAAGTGAAGTGAATGATTTAAAATGAGTGAATACATAGATTAAATATCACTGTTCATGCTGATCACTAGCTGTTAACTAGCCATTATTTACGACTTCTTACCGACTAACATACGACTACATTTCAAGTTAACAAATTAGTCGTAACTTTGGTCGCAAAATTAACAACCCGGTGTAATAGTTGCATTCTAGTTGCTTAAATAGCGACAATTAAGCCAATATAGGTTATCGTCTGAAGTGTAGTCGTAAATTGGTCATAAAATAACGACTACTGCAGCGACAACGCTCATTGGTCGTAAAAAAGCGACTCAATTACGACTACTTTTGATTAGTCGCTAAAACGATGTTTTCTTGTAGTGATATTCAAATTGGAGTCAAGACATATATCTGGAAATAGAAACTTAACTAACCATTGTTTCAAAAGGACCTTGAGGAAAGTCAATATCAAGAAGCCTCCTTCCCTATCCTAAGAAAACAATGAAAATGTCAAAATTAATATATCTATCTAGCAGAGACTAACAAAATTGTAGCATAATAAGTAATCTTATATCATAAACTTTGATTAACCACTACATGAGTATTAGCCCAAAACAGATTCATATCTATTCTCTAATTGTATGGCACTAATATGCAATGAAGAGAACACCATGAATCAAATCAATGTGCAGATAAGAGTCCAAAGTCGATATCTGGAAACGTTTAAACTATAGCTATGATTTGTCACCCGATTCGAAGCTGAAATGGCAAGGGATAATGAAAGAAGAAGCATAAATGGATGATCGATTGACAGCGACTGGTCTAGCGGTGGCGGTGGCTATCAATCAACAAGGAGAAGTAATGAGACATCGACGGCTAGGGTTTTGAGATGAGAGGAGAAGATTCTTTTCCACATGGTGATGGTATGATGATAAATCGAGAGGCTTAAGAGTAAATAATGTTTTTGTGTTGTGATTCTCGGGGAAGGATTAGTGAAACCCCCAATGTTTTTTTATTTTCGAATCTCTTTAGTAATGCTTATTCTTTTAGAGAAACTATGGGAGAACCCGGGAACATTTAACAGTAGAACAATGCATAAGATGGTTGTTTTAAAAACAACAAAGTGCTAATTGCCTATGTTTGATATCCAAAGTCAAAAGAGCATAAATAGAAATTAAAAATAGGACACAAAGTCTTTAAATAATGTAGATTGAACATAGTTAAGCAATGTTACTTTTTAAACAATCTAATTACAAAATATGTTGCATAATGCAATAGCTAATTTGCCTAAAGCGGTTCTTCTAAGGTCCATATCCATAAAATAAATCCAAGAGAAAAGAAAAAATTAAAATTAGGTTATATGAAAATTTAATAAATTAATCAAAAGAAGTTGCTTACTTGTGATTTTTAAGTGTGAAATGATGGAGATTGTTTTTTTTTCATAATGCATGGGATGAGCTAGATGAACTATTAAGGCATCATCCTTCACTAATTGACTATTGCACGGTTATTTTGCATTTAGCATGTCACATGTTAGTGTTTGCGAAGGTTAGTTTGGAATGCTATGTTTTATGTAGCGGTTAAGTATGTTGATCTGCGTTTGGGATGAAGACCAAGCTAAAAGTATTTAAGTCCATCAATGCAGGTTGATTACTTTCTCTATTTTAAGTCTACGATGGTGTTTGACTTAGTGTGATGATGTATGGGTGTCTTTTAAAATAAAATAGGTCAACACCCAAGTCTACTTAGTGAGGAGGTTATGGTCGCAAATATTGGATGTACTGATTTTAACGTTTACTGCATTGTTTTTCGTGCGTAACATAATCTATTTAGGCATGACCATAGTTATGGTTATTACGGTTATGTGTTTATTATTTATCGGTTACGGTTATAACTATTTTTTAACCATAACCTTAACCACTATGTATATTGTTAAAAAGGTTACGGCTAAAACGGTTATGGTTAAACACGGTTATAGTTAAACACGGTTATTGTTACCACGGTTACAGTTAATTATGATTATGAAACAATTAATATTGGAGACAAATCCATATGTTTTCTTAACTTTCATAATAAAATTAAACGATGATATCTTACCCAAATTGTTGTTTTGCTTTTAATTCGATGAAAAATTATGTGATTCGTGCAACGTATCATTACAACTTATTTGTTTTGGAACAATACCATTTTTCGACGTAGATTTCATTATATGCGGTATCTTGTTTGTTTTTTTAATTTTCCTTACATTATACACAATTACAATTATATATTTTAAACTTTTAACTTTGCGGTTAACTTTATGATTAATCGTATGGTTAACCAACGGTTTTTATACGATTATGGTTAATTAACGGTACAGTTAAAATAATGTTTAATCGTAACTAATTTTTTTTACTGTTAACAGTTATGGTTTTTAACCGTTGTATACGGTTATGGTTCGGTTATAGCTTGTAAACGTTCCGGTTATGGTTCAAAATATGGTTACGGTTTGATTTTGGTTATGCCTAAATCTACCTATGTGAATTTCAATTACAAACAAATAAATATAAATTTAAACTCTACTTATATCATAAAACCTATATTCGTTGAATATACGTTCGTCAATTGTGAATTATATCATTTTCCTTACGGGCCATTGAATGTCCACTTTGTAATAAACCGTCATCGAACTTATTTGAATGCCCAAATAGATCATTTAGCCTATTTCCCTTCCTGTTACTTAATTCTTTCCTAAACTATTGCATATTTATCTTCTTTGACAACCATTTGCATTAGGCTCTTTAATGTATATATTGTCATCTCCACCCTCTCGGTACATTTTTGCCCGACCTCCAGTATGCTGCTCTGTGTTCAATATATCGTCTTCTTAAGGTCTATGGCTAAGCATCAAGTTTTAGTGGCAGTGTTGTTAACAATTTTATCATTTTTTCCTAACCTGTATTTGTTTCTCCTCAATTAGTCCACGTCATCATTTCCTTAGTAGTCATTTTTTGTTTAGGTCGATCAAGCTGTTAGAACTCCCAAAAAATGAGAATGCCATTGGGTATTAGTATAAATGTTTAAACTGTAAGTTACTAACTATAGTGTAGTCTATAATTGACTACATACCTTTCAAATAGAAATCGTAGTTAATTTCAAATTAGGCGTTTTAGATATAGTCAAGCATATATGTTTAATAACCCTAATGATTATCCCATTATTATTAAACCAAATTAAGTGTACTTATCACACCGAAGCAAAGATATTAACGAAAGGAAAAAAAACATGATAGATTATTGAAATTAAAACAGCAAAGAAACCTAAAAAGAAGTAAATGGAGACTCGAGTCACTGCATAAAAATGAACATCGCAATTCTTTTGAAGTGAAAACACCTGATGCACATGTTCTCAAAGTCGTAGAGGTCACACCAATGTGTGGGGTGCATTTTTTTCCAAATTTCTGATATATCTTTTTTTCCTAGATACTCGTATACCATTGAAAGATTCCTTTATGTTTGCCCAACATGTTTTTGTGGTTGTCTTGGTTTGCTGCCAGTGTAGTAGGTTAAAATATGTTTTACCTTTAACAAAGTCTCCCTTGCACATGAGAATACTTGCATAGAGGTAGATTGCTTCTTTGTTACCCGCATCGGCCGCAATTCTCAAGTGTTGAAGACCATATTGTGCGTTTCTTTCGTCTAAATATTCGACAATACCTTTTATGTAGTGTGCATCTAGGTTGTTGTGGGCTAAACACTTCATCATCAATGCCTCATATTTGGTTGACACAAGTGGTTTTTTGGTTAAAAAGGCAAGGTTGAGCGATTTGAAAACACGGTAGTCGTCACTTGTGACCTTCAATTCTTTGCACGAAAGTATGCAGTTGCTAAAATCCTCACCAGAGAATGCACCAATCTTTGAAATGGTTTCTCCAAGCAAGTGACGGGGGAGAGCTTCTAGCCGGCTTATATCTGTTTTCCGTGGATCCATGCCTTTCTCTTATTATAAATTCTTTGATTTGTTGTGCATGAAACAATAACAAACACTTGCTTAAATAGGCCTGAACTTTAGTTATTGCATGTTAGTGGGGAGTAAACTTTAGTAGTGGGTGTAACGTCTAACGAAATATTACCTGTAGAAGGAAACATTTATTTGAGCATATAAAGAGTCTGTAAGCCGTTACATGGGTGAGAGTTGAGCAGACAAAAGGTAATTGAGAGACAATGGTTATGTAAAAATTTGTGTAGTCATCTAGTATCAAAAAAATGGTCTAGAGGGTAATAGACTTGTACTTAATATTTTTATGTTTTTAATAGGATGCTATACATTTTTTAATTTTTATAAACCACATGTTATCGACTATTTAACTTAATGGGAAATATTTATTTTGCTTGAGTATAAATTTAAATTACTTTCTTTAAAATATTTGTTTGGTCGCAAATGTGATTCCAATCGATTTCATAGAAATTAACCTACAAAGTGAAGCGCTAGCAAAATAAAAAAGATAATTGCAAGATTAGTTTGGAAGAATGAAGTAACATAAGCAAATTGTCATAAACTGAGACGGAAACATAACATCTTAGAAACGTAAAAAGCGTTCAGAAGTGGACAGTTGAATCCCTCAAGTTTCAAAGTTTAGTAGAGGAATTTATTTAGCGAAGTGAGCATGGCACCGAAAGTCTAGGCTGTAGTATCTTCATTTGTCGAAGATGAACTAGTAACGTCAGCCAACAGTTTAGCACAAATGTTCGTTCCAGGTATCCCTCTATGATTCCTTAACCTCTATACATCATGTCAAATGAATGGACACAAATAGAAAAGTACAGTTTAAGGGATTTCTCATATTTACCTGCGAGAAAATGTTAGAGATTCGCCTATGTTTGGTCGAAATTCAAAGCGCGAAATTCCTCCACAACTCCAAATATGAGGGTTCCTATGTTCAAAGAACATTAGAAAATTGTTCTTTATATAGTATTATTATTGTGTTGATCTCCTAAAAAGTGACTATTCAGTTAGATAAAGAATGTACCTTCAATATGCCTAACAAGCTAATGCGTTGAGAGATAAAGAACATGGGGCTGGCTGTCATGCCATAATTTGTCACTGAAGGAAATTGCTTCATGACCGAAAGCTGTATTTTCCGGTTATTTAAAATGAAATTGGATTTACATAGTCATGCCACTCACTTGTAATTTGTCAGTGTAAAGGTGAGGGAGGGAGTTTTTTTCTCGAGTGGCAAGTGTTGAACATGTTGGGCTGTATAACTCTATTTTTTAACCGCTTGCATCTCTTCAACCTCAGTTACATACCAAGCAAATCTGTGAACAAATGGTAAACAATTTAAATGGATAATACAATTTGTATAGGTATAACCCCATAAAAATAAAACTCTTATACCTATTGGAAACTCAGAACCATATTCTCCAGCTATGATTTTGTAGAGAGGGGTAGGCAAAGTGTGACCCTTGTCAAAGAAAAGGAAGCATCAACAAGAGAAATGAGATGCCTCAGAACTTCATTCTCGAGGTGGAGGTGTTTGATGTGTGGGGAATCAATTTCATGGAACCCTTCCCGTCATCATATGTAATGAATACATCTCGGTTGCTGTAGACTATGTGTGTAAGTGGGTTGAGGCCATTGCGATTCCAACCAATGATGAGAAGGTGGTGCTTAAGATGTGATTAGTGATGGAGCGAAACAATTTATCAATAAAGTGTTTGAGAACTTGTTGAAGAAACATGGTGTGAAACACGGCGTGAAACACAAAATCGCCACAACTTCTGGTGACATCAATCAATCGATTACAACACGACCGATCGATCCAACTCGTCGGACAATTTCAGAGGAGGTCGATCGATCGATCCCACGAACGGATCGATCGATTCCTCGTGCCAACGTCAAACAAGGGTAGAGATCGATTTATCCACTCATGGTTAGTGCCGAACCGATTTTATATAAATCAAACCGTAATCAGACCGGACTCTCTCAAAACCCTCGCAATTTCTTCTTATTCTTCGCTCGATCGATCTCGCCGCATATCTCTTAATCACTCACCATTCTTCATCTTCTTTGCTTTATATCTCTCTCATTTCTTCCCCGTTTTTATTGATTCTTGGCTTTAACCCACAAGATTTTTCGTGTTCTTTCTGTTTCTAGCATCAGTTTCCTCGATTTGCTAACGTAAGTCACTCAAATTCTTGTTTTCAGTCTGATTTTGGGTAAATAATGTGATGTTGAAGGTAACTTGAATTTATCTTGAGTTCTTAGATTCCCAACATTGAATTCATGCTATTTTATTACTTAAAATATTTAGAAGAACTCTTTTGTGCATGTGTGATTGCTAGATTAGACCTAGTTAGACCATGTGATTTTGGAACTCATGACAAATTTGTCAAACTTAATCGAATTCGAAATTGGCAAACCTTTACGACTTGAATTCGTTCTAGAATGGTTTAGGGAACTCATTTGGTGTGTTTAATTGTTGGATTAAGCACATAGCCAAGAGCTTGATGTTTGCTTAAAATAGAAAAAGTCCTAACACATCCTAATCCGAAAGTTTATTTTTGACTAATGCCTAGAATTCTTCTTACCATGGTTATGCGAACAAATTAAGTAGTCTAATTGCTGGATTAGGCATTGCTTCATTGAGTTGATGGTAAACGGTAAAATCGGGTTTGATTTTGATTGAGAGATAAGACGACATGAGTTGCATTGTGAAATGTGATGCATTATTTTGAGATTTAAAGTTTGATTTCAACACCACTTGGTCTAAACTGTTGTTGATTTACATCCTTTTAAACTTTAATTCATTGCACTAATATGATTGGCTTCTTTGTCTTGTGTTCCTTCGGTGTTTTCAGGTAATGGGGAAGACAACAGCTCTGCGAAAAGACAAAGAACGATATGACTGAAGCTGCTCCTAGTACGAGAGTTTGGAAAGCCAATGACACAAAGCACCACACAATCATGAAGAAGGTTGAAATTTTACCTACACGCTTTGGCTGTCATGGGACGTTTGACGATCTGGGTCTTTTAGACGATGCCATCTCTGTGTTTGAGGTGATGGATATTGGACGGTTGTGGCATCTTTGCCACCACACCTATCCGAAGTATGTCAGAGAGCTTCTTGCAACATGCCGCCTTACTTATAAGAATTATGACGATTCTAAAACACGTGAAGGATGTTTCTCTTTCCTCTTCAACAAGAAGCATTTCTCATACTCTCTAAATATGCATTGCGAGATAAATGATTTTGCCAAGAGAGATGATGTTACTTCGGGAAGCTTTCTGAAGCAGATGCCACTACGTTTTGGAACCTGATAGGGAAAGGCACTTACAGGTCGCGTTCAGCGAAGATCAATCAGATCAAAAACCCGGTTCTGCGTATTGTGGCTAAGATCCTAAGGAATGCCTTCTTCTTCAAGTCTAAGGCGGGTGCAGTGCACAATTAGGAGCTGATTATTATATGGTATGTTGTTAGGCACTTGATACCTGAGTTTCAAGACTACGAGGGACATACGACAAACCCTGCGGCAGTCTTGTGCGACAACTTGGTGCAAGTGAAGAGAAACCCACCAAAGACGAATCAGGTCTACCTTGGTTCACTTCTCAAACCTATCCTCCTTCACACCAAGCTCGATTTATCAAAGTCTGAGATGATCACAACTATTGTGACGGTAGATATGAAGTATCTAGAGCATTGCCATATCCTCAAGAAGAACAAAGTGTATCAATTCCAGGATCGTGAGGGATTCCTTCGCTTTTGCTGGCTACCCAAATCGAGTATCACTTCTTTCCTTTCTCGAGAGAACTTGGAGTTCCTCCCGAGTGATAAGTTTCTTGCCCCCGATCCTTTAGAGAGTGGCGGGGGACCATCTCGTCGTCGGCGCATTCCTAGACCACATGTTCCTGTACCTGAGGCTGACCATGATATGCCTCCACATCATGTTGCTGCAAAGGGTGATGATGACAATTCCGCAGATGAGCCACAACATTCTGATAAGCCTCAGCCATACATGCTTCTCCCGCCTATCATAGATTGCTACCGCCTACTACGTGTGCCTCCACCAGAGTATATCTCGGGATGCCTAGAGTGGATCGTCAAGTTGCAGAAGACCACCAACGGGATGATGCGTCGTATGTGGACCACTTTGATGAACATTAGACCTTGCGCTTGTGCTTCAAGTTTAAGGACACAGGGTATAGGTGGTTCTGAAGATGGTGGCAGCCCGTCGGACAGAGAGATTAGGACCAAGCATATTGAGGATGTTGTTAGACCAAGCGGAGTCTCACCACCACATTCCCCAGGGCACTCTGCTGACACTCGCCTTAGTAGGAGCAGGAGGCATCACCCCGGGTAGAGGCATAGCGTGAGCGAGAGTCCTCATCATCATCATTGAGTGCTAGTAATTTCTCCTAGTCTCCATAATTTTCTTTTGTTTTATTTTCCTTTTTTGTTTTCTATTATTTGTATATGTGGCCTACCCTTTGGGTTTGTTTTCACACCAAGACGGTGTGAAGAAAGTCTGAGGGAGGATGTCACTCATCTACTGATGTTATTTTCAGTATGTTTTTCTTATGTCTTTCTCTGAGTCTGTGAGTCAGTTTTACCGAGTCAAAACTTTTTTTGAGAACTATGACATTTTCTTTGGGAATTGCACCTTGCTTTGTTTTATTGCTTATGATTGCTTCTGCATTGTTTGATGGATGACCTGGAAATGCTAAAAAATTCATGCCTCGATCACTATATGGTAATCCCTATCACTTAGAAATTTAGATGATTTGAGCTTAATCTTGCTTATTGGAACTTAAACCGGACTTATTATATCTCACATAGGAGCTTGATAATCATGTAATGGATTATACATTCAGAGTTTTTTTTGCATCATTTATATCACTCTTTGTAAATTCTTAACAGCTAGACTCAACTTTAGTTTAGTACCTCACCTTTTCCTTACCCATATTTCAAACCCATGCATCTTTATGTCATCATCATTATGTGTAACCATGTGCAAAAATTACGGAGTATGCAGACCAACGTAGCTTTTCTTTCGTTAGGATTAAGTTGTGTAGTTGTATGGATGAATTTGTGAGATGATTTAGTAGTTGTAATTGATGGTTATGTCTATTGGAATGAACTGAGAATGTATGTTTAAGTTACCTTTTGATGCAACTTATGTAAGACAAGACCCGGTTCCACTTTCCCGCTAAAAAAAACGAATTCAAAGAAATAAAGCAGGAAAAGGAGAAGGAAAGGAACCGGAAAAGTCGAATTGCTATGTTTGGTTTCCAAAAGCATCAGGAGAACTTACAGTTTAACGAGGATTTGAGTTGGCATTGTAATCTAGGCGAAAGGGAAGTTATGTACCTCTAAATTGGTCTCTGTCTCACTGTGATTTTGCATAATGACTTGCACCTGTTGGCATTTGCAGGAAACCTAAAATACTTGAACAACCATAAACTAGCCTTAACACCTAGACCATAAAGTGTTTGATACCCCCCTTTGTGAGAGTGCATGCATTGCTTTAATGAATATTAAAAGGTTAAGTTCATAGATTCTGGGATTTAGTATTTTTGCTATAGGTATGACAAAGTATGGCAAAGTACAATTTGATATTAACCTTGTATCAGTGGTTTGCAGGTAATTGATTTAAGGCATGATCCCAAAAAAATGTGTGAGTTTTCATGTTTTCAATTTTCTTCTTTCGATAAAAAATTTTGCTTTACTTGAGGACAAACAAAGGTCTAAGTCGGGGGGAGTTGATATATCGTATTTTTGTCATCTTTCGTCTCAAGTTTTAGCGTCGTTTCTAAGTCCGTTACGTCTTTTTAGGGTCTTTTAGTGTCTTTTTGGTCGAGTCTTGAGTTTTCCTACAGATTACAGGACGTTATGCAGGAATAGGAAGTTTTTGCATGCTTTTTGGGAAAAGTGCGGGACAGTGCTAGGCATGATGGAGAACGACCAATCGATCCACAATAAGATCAATCGATCAAAACCCATGCACAAAGGAAGAGAGAATGACTTATCGATCCACACCAGGATCGATCAATCAAAACCCCCAAATAAAGAAAGAGAGAAAGGATCGATTGATCCACGCATGACCGATCGATCGGATCCCCCGGATGAGCACCAGAGGAAGAAATCTACCGATCCAAAAGAGGATCGATTGATCCGATCGTGCGACTTTTTACAGTTGTCTTATATTTTTTTTTTTTTTCTTTTTGAAGAGGGTATAAAAATCCTAACACCTATCTTTTATTTTTGAACATTTTTTCTATTTTCTGGAGATACTCCCACCATTGTAAGCTACTCCTTGAGGACTTAAGATTCATCTTTTGTGAAAATTTGGAGAAGATCTCTAAACTTTATTTCTTAATCTATTGCAATTCTATTATGTCTGTTCTTTGATTTGTGTTGTTTTTATTGTTATGTCTCAGTAGTCTCTTAATTGGGCTTTAGGGTTCTAAGTAGGAGATTCAATGGTTCGATGATTTGATTGCTTTTATGAAACTCTAACTCTTTAGGTTCTTCAATTCACATGTCTTTAATACTATAATCGGATTGATCACCCTGTTTTAGTTCCTAGGTTTTTCTATACATAAAAGTGTTTGATATATTGCATGAATTAATGTGAATTGAGCAATACGCTCTTAGCCAATGACATTTGATGTTAGAAAGTATTGTGAACATAGTGAACTTGATTGATGATTATTTTTCTAAAATACCCTATTACCCAATGCCTTTAATCTTATAGTTTACATCATTTATTTCTCTGTATTTTTATTAAGAATTCTAAAAACCAAAACAACTTTTCTACGCTTTAGCTATTTTTGAATCTCGCAAATCTATAGAGTACCATTGGTCCTTGTGGATCCACCCCGAACATACTACTGTGCACTTCTCTGTGCCTTTAAGGATTAAGTATTTCAGGTTAATTACTCGAGAAATCAAACTTAATGAATATTCTCAAACGAGAATAGGGTAAACAATCCCTATCTCCTTAAGATCAATCTCGACTATAAAAAGGACATGATTATCGGAGAACCCTAGGCTAGTTAAGCAATAGAGAAAACCGTAGTTTTGCTCTAAGATTCAAAGAAACATTCTTTGTAATTTGTTAGTCAAATCCTCGAGATTAATAAAGTCTATCACCAAAATTCTCCATTTTACCTTTTATTATAACGTTCTCGTTTATACCTGCACAAATTGGTGCCTTCTATGGGGACTTTTCTTTCAAAAAAGCTACAAGCTCAAACCATCGCTCAAGAGAAACAAGATCCAACCATGTTCAAAAGCTAAGGTGACCAGACAAGACGTGATGGATGTTGCAGTGCCCGTTGTGTTCGAAGAAACCTTACCTAGAAGGATAAGGAGACACCGTTGATTGTGGACGGTCGCGAGAAAGATGACAGTGATGACGATTCTGGGACTAACCCGCCAAACAACAATTTTGAGACTCTAGAGCAGTAGAAAAGCTGGTTTGAGTTACTCCTCGAGCAATCCAAAAGGAATGGGAAGGCGATAGCTGAGTTATCCCAATCCATCCGAGATTCTGCCAAAGACGGGCCCGTCATGAGCACATATATAAGGGTCCTTGTAACCACGATGGCCCTTACTTACAGGAATGCCTCGAGCAACTCCATAACCTATAGAGCAGTGAATATTCCTAAAGACAAAGAGATCATGCTTGGAAACAACCCCACGGTTTACAAAACCCCACCTCAGCGAGGAGGTATCGACCACAGCCGAGACCGAGAGTTAGATTAGGTGCGCGATGAGCTTTGAGCGGTCTAATCAAGGATTCACCGTGTCTCTAGCTCCACCCTAGAAATCGATCGTGTTTTAGAGCAGATTTAGGGGACCCCCTTCACAAGCCGCATCTCAAGTGTTCAGGTGCTGCAGCAGAAAGTGAAGTTTCTAACCTATGGGAGAAGCGAGGATCTAATAAGCTTTGTGGAAGCCTTAAGGGGCAATACCTTGAATTGGTTCTCCAATTTGGAAACAAACTCGATGAGCAGCTACAACTAGCTATCGGAGGCTTTCTTGAAACACTACTCCATGTACACCATCCGAGAAAATTCTAGTGCCGACCTATTGGCCTTAGAGCAGGGCCCAAGTAAAACTCTCAGATCGTTCATCGTACAATTGAAAGAGGTTTAATCTGGATTATCATTACCAAAAGAAGCCTTGTTAGTCGCACTAAGGGAAGGACTGTGGCACACGTTCTAGTTCTGCGTGAGCCTGATTCTTAACAAACTAGCTACGCTAGAGGATGCAATACATCGAGCATCAACGTACGTAACATTGCATGAAGAAATTGCAACTCTGGCTCAGCAGCACGAATCAACGAAATCGACCCCAACCAAGGAGAAACATGTAGTCAATCTAGATGGCAAACCAAAGAATGGGAGGAACATGAAAAACTTTGCTTGCATCATCAGTATTCCCAATGATCAAAATCCCTCCAAATCGAAGCCGTGGAACAAGTACCAATAGGAAGACTCTTCCTCCAAGCTGAAAGCCTATTGTGATTATTACGAAAACCCATGGTACTCCATCGATGAGTGTCACCATCTATAGAGCCTCTTCTTGAAAAAGTTAAAAGGACCGAGAGATCATGGCCAACCTCGGCCAAAAGGATGCAAGAAGAGGTGGAAAGCCGACCTATTCAAATTGCAGGAAAGATGAAAAGAATGATCAGCGATGATATGTCCATGAAGGGACAACCGCCAGCAATCCGAAGAAAGGACGACGGAGGAAGACAACGACGAGATCGATCATCTAGTGCAGCCAAAAAGAGATCAAGATGATTGTCTCGATAAATCACCTACTGCTCAAAAATGAATCACATTAATCATTGATGGACTGCTCGACTGCTAGGGTATGGTGGTCTCACTCAAAAGAAAAACCCGACAGGTGATGAACATCAAAAGATGGCAACAATAAAAGGTCGACTCGAACAAAATTGACGTAACTTTCACAAGCGCCGATGCCAGAAGGGTGAAACACCCATAACAATTTCCTAGTAGTCAAGCTCGCCATCAAAAACTGCTATGTCGAGAAACAAAGAGGACGTCCAACACCTAACAGGTCGGATCAATGCATTCAACCGTTTTATCTTCTGATTTACTGACAAGTGTCTTCCGTTTTACAAAATGCTACGCAGGAACAAAAACTTCGAGTGGGACAAAAAGTGTGAAAACACCTTCACAGAGCTAAAGGTATACTTGACGTCGGAGCCCGTATTAACCAAAACCGAGAAGGAGACAATCTCTACCTGTACATCGTAGTGTCCACTTCATCCATAAGCAGAGTACTCATCCGAGAAGACCAGGGTGAACAGAAACCTATTTTCTTCGTAAGCAAGGCGCTAAACGACACTGAAACTAGGTACCTTACTTTGGAGAAGTTCGCATTAGTGGTGATCACAGCGACAAGGAAGCTATGATTGTACTTCCAATCACTCTCAATCGTTATCTTGACCGATCAACCACTCAAAACATAACTTTACAGCCGGAAACAGTATGGTTGAATGGCCAAATGTGCAGTAGAATTCAGTGACTACGACACTGAGTATCGATCTCAAATTGCCAAAAAAGATCAAGTTCTCGCCGATTTCATCTCTGAACTGCCCCCAAAACTGATAGACGATTCACCACCTAAATATGCGTGGAAATTGTTCGTAGACGGCTTCGCACCATCACGAGGATCCGAAGTCAGGATCCGACTTGATTCATAGATCGGAGAAATCCTCGAACAATCATTTTGCCTCATATCTAGCACGTCAAACAACAAAGCAGAGAACGACGCAATGCAGGCAGGCACGCGATTAGCAAAAGAGATCGGTGCAACCAAGCTCCAAGTCTTTTACGACTCTCAGCTCATCGCAAGCAAGTATAGTGGAGAGTAAGAGGCCAAGAACAACCAAATGGACGCCTACCTCAAAAAAATCGTGAGTTTCAAACTCACGAAGATACCTCGTAATTAAAATGCCTCGGCATACACCCTGATAGCTTTTGCCTCAACGTCCAATCCCGAGCTGCGAAGGACAATCCTAGTGGGATCGAGACTCCTACCTTCCAACCCAGAAATGAGTATGTGTTATAACAAACACAATTATAGGGGAGGTAGGCACACCGAAGGAAACAGAAGGACACCCAGTCGACATCGCCACCAATTAGCGTGATGAGATGATTGGATATATCACAAGCGGCTACTTACCTAAAGACCGGTGGGCGGCCAGACGGCTGAAAGCACAAAGCGCCAACTACACGTTGCTTAACGGAATTCTCTATCACGAAGCAGGTCCAGAATATTGTTGTACTGCATAAGGACAAGAGGAAGTACAGCCCCTCATAGAAGAAGTCCATCAAGGAAAAGTTGGAAACCACTCTAGCGGACGAGCTCTCGTTCTAAAAATAAAATGGTAAGGACATTACTTGCCAAACATGGCCACAGAGTGCGAAGACTTCACAACCAAGTATGGTCGCTTCTAGCGACACGCCCCTGCCATAAATATGCCAAACGAACATTTGCAGTCAACCACGATTGGCTACCCATTCATGAGATGGGCAATGGACGTAATGGGACTGCTCAACAAGTCTCGAGAAAATGAGTACATCTTAATCATGACCGATTATTTCTCCAAATGGGTGGAAGCCACGGCAATGCCAACGGTGAACTCATATGTCGCCACGAGATCTAGTGTGAGATCGTCACTGATAACGACTCGTTCATCTCCGAGCAATTCCGAGAATTATGTTGAAAATGGCACATCCGGTTGAATTACTCATTGTCGAGATACCCACAAGAAAATAGACAAGCAGAGGCAAACAATAAAACGATTATGGACGACCTAAAGAAAAGGGTGAAAAAATCACAAGGGAGCTAGGCAGACGAATTGGATGGCGTGCTTTGGTCACACCACACCATACCTCGTCAAAGCATAGGAAGAACGCCATTCAATATGGCATACTGCCTCGAAGCACTAACCCGACATAACTAAAAGTCTCGACCATAAAGTGGACAGACCTTCCGTGTCATGAGGATGAGAACAACATCATACTCCAAGATTGAGTCGACGACCTGGAACAAATTCGAGGCGAAGCACTCCTCCAAGTGCAAAATTACCAAAACCTAGCAGTTAAGTACTACAACAAGAAAGTGCAAAACATGAACTTCAAGGTTGGTGACTTAGTACTACGAAAAGTTTTCGAAAACTCCAATGACAAAGAGTAGAAGAGCAGAAAACTCAGACCACACTGGGAAGGACCCTTGCAGATCGACATAATTTTCAAGCTCGGAGTATACCGGCTCATCGACAAATTCAACAAGTTTGACAAAGAAGAGCACAAAGCCTGGAATTTGATACATATAAAGAAATTCTACCACTAAAATACTTAGGTGGCACAAAGATGTTCGGCTTGATCCCTTTCTAGGGTATGTAGGCAACTCTCTGGAGTGCAGTTGTACCACTTATTAAATAATAAAAATTTATTATTATCATTTTGCTTATCAGTTTCCCGACCTACAAATTAAACCTGACGCTTAGTTGGTTGAAGACGAAACTGTAAAAGATTAAAACTCTTTCAAAAAATAATAAATTTATTACTTTGACATTTTGTCCTGACAACCTGTGTACTCCATTCCATACTTGGTCAATCAAAACGGAACTAGAGAAAAATCAAACATGTCGAGAAAAAATTCATTCACATCGACTTTCTGGCCAATTTTTTATTTTACGCGTTTTGCATGAATGCAATGGTGAAAAGTCATGCGGTCTCAGTAATGATTTTTAACAATGTTGGAAATCAAAGGAACGGATTGAAGGAGTATAATTAACCCCCTTTATTTAAGCCGGTCCCAATGACATTCACTTACCTCTAAGTTCGGATGGAATTATGTAAGCCGAACTCTATACTCGCCCTCCTGCTCTCGACTTAGCTAGCGAACATAGGATAAGCCGAGCATGTCCTGACACCTATTTTCTCATGTTAAGAACAATTTTAATATGACAAACTCTTTAAAATTTATGCATAGGATTGTCTGAAGATAAGCCAGGAGACGTCCTGCACTTTATATTTCGAATGACTTTTCTCTCTTCGGCGGAATAAATTTCTAGCCAAATATCGAACAAAAATATGCCTACTTAAGTATAAACTCATGCTAAGAAGATGAGATATTTGCGACAAATCATCCCACATGACAAGTTGGCCCCGATAGCAATCAAAACCATCTGAATTGCTAAAAATTTGGAAGTAAAAGCCTGAGCCGAGTTCAAATGACCATGTCGGCAAAAGCAAGGCATGATTCATCTACGATTCACCCAAACGAAACTCGTACTCAACAAAAACTGGTCAAAGAGTGTAAAAGCAAAAAAAAACAATGACTATAATATTAGGTCAGAAGTATTCAAGTCGCATACGGAAAAAACCGACAAACAAAAAAGGGGCCAGAACACTTGCCCATGCAAAACATTAATAAATAAAAGCAGTGAGCTAAAGCTAAGGTCTAATCACTACGATCAAGGTATTCTTTGAGCTGAATGACGAAACAACAAAGACCGTCATTCATCAGCCAAACCTTATGCAGTCCGCAACGCTCCCAATCTTGAGGAAAAGTCTCTTACAGACCTAGCCATGTGCTCAGCGTCGTCGAGGCACGAGATCACCTCCCTCTTCTCGAGCTCCAACTTGGCAACCTTAGCTTTGTGCTCCGCCAGCTTACGATCAATCTTTTATGCCTTTATACAAAAGTATTGGAGGTCACGACAGTTATCACAATGGCACCGTTCTATTTGAAAAATAAAGAAAAACACGGGACAACCAACGAGCTCGAAGGTACAGCCACAAAGTCTATGACAAGAAACACCGAACCTTGTTAACAAACAACGCGACATAGTGATAGGAATGTGTGCGAGCTAATGCTCTCAACCAGAAGTTTGCAATACCTAATGGAGATAAGTCATCGCTGTCAACTACCGAAAGGCTCCCCTCTGCTGCCGCCACCGAGGATTCATGTTCACATCTCCTACAGATATCTAAGAGACACCAAGGCATTCGGGAAATCTCGTCTAGACCATACACTAAACAGTCCCGGGGATGGGACTCACACATCCTCTTCCACAGTAGAAGCATCAGCAAGCCTGAGTCGGTGATGGTCCCTTAGGGTCTTCCAACGATCATTAACTTCTAAAAGAAAGCGGTGCACCACGTGAGTTTCTTCTTCGTCAAGACAAAATATGAAACTCCAAAGAACTCTGAGGCCAGGATAGGGGTCCCTCCCACGAGAAAGCACATCGCCCCTTAACAAAATGGGTAGTGACAAAGCAGACGTTCCGAAGAAGGAGTCAAACCTAGAACCTACCATAGCGTACGATCGAGAATTTTCTAAAGAGAATATGGGAAGAATCGGGTATGAGCAAAAAACGTTTCTGATTACAAGTCAAGATCCTTGTGGGGTTATGATGAGGACATCGAGATTCCTATAGAAGACTTTGAAGATGCTCCAGCTATTCAAGACATTACTGCAATGAGAGAGCCGCCAAGAACTCGTTCGGGAACTCGAAGACTTAGAGGCTTATTTAACAAGGTTGTTCAAGGCTTCCTAGATCAAGACTTGAAGATGTTTTTCTCAATTCAGCCAGTCTAAGCTTGTCAGAGATTGTCAGAGATTTGTCAGATATTTGTCAGAGATTGTCAGAGATTTGTCAGAGATTTGTCAGAGATTGAAGATTTCGACCAGCCCACTCCTAGCTTCTAAAAATCGTCCAAGGTATGAGTTTAATTACATTATATTGTGTTTGTTCATTTTGCAGGTTTATTAGAAGCTTAGGGTTATTTTTTATTTCATAGTTTGTATTAGGTGTTATTTATTTTATGCATTTTTATTTCATTATGTTTTAAGACTATAGATTAGTATTTGTATTAGGGTTTCGCCCAAGAAGGCATCAGCTGCACGAGCCCCTTTATAAGGTTCCTTAGCAGCCGTGTATCATTTTTTTAGGCATCAATAAAATAACGCAGTTCTTTTCATCGTTCTCTGAGAAAGAGTTCTGAAACCCTAAATCTCTAGCTTTCCTTGTGAGTGATATCAAGGCGACCTATAGATCTGTCTTATCACAAGTCTTCCATCCCTTGTGTGGCGACATCCATCTCATTCATCCCACCCACGTTCCTTGCTGTTCAAAGAAGGATAGAGACTTCAGTCCATCTACCTTTGATCTCCTATCATCTTACATAATCTGGAATCAGAGCTAAAAGCTCCTATCAAACCCAGGTTGTGTTCTTCCAACCTTTATCTTTTCTATTTTCTGTTTTTGTTGTTTGATTCTCATTAAACATAAAACCAAATAAAGATTTCATTTGCTTTAGATTGTTATTGCTTCAGTTTAAGTTTAGTTTCATTGATAAAAGGAAAAATCCATAAAAATTATTTTCATTGCTTGTTCTGTTCTGTTTTCATTTGTTTGTCATTCGTTGTTAGGTTGCTTAAATCGATTGCTGTTTGGCCTCTTTAGACTTCAATCCTTTAGTTGCTTCGTTGCTTTTGCTTAGCTAGTTCTGTTATGTTCTGTTTCGATCCCTTGTTAAATCTCCTGTTCTGTTCGTTAGTTTGTTGCTTTGTCATTTGTTTCCTTTGTTCGTTTGTGTTAGGTGTGTTCGTCCCTTTTTTTCGATTGTTACTTGTCTTGCTTGATCGTTTGTTATTGCTCCTTATTCGTTTGTCTTGTTGCTTGTCTTGTTTTTGTCGTTTGTTGCTTGATCGTTTGTGTCCTTGTGTCGAGTTCGTGCTCTTTATTAGTCTTGTTTTGTCTTGTTTGCGTTTGTTGTCTTGTTGTCTTCATTGTCTTATTGGTCGTTGTTTAGGTCTAGGGTTTGTGTCGTTTGGTTAGGGTTAGTTTAAAAAATTGGTTTAGTTAAATTAATCTGGTTTAGTTTAATTTTTTTTTTTCGGGTTTAATTTAATTAGTTGGTTTAGCTAGATTTGTTTGGTTTAAATTAAGTAGGTTTGGTTTAAGTTTAATTTTGTTTAGGTTAAATTAATTTGCTGGTTAATTTTAATTTTGTGGTTTAGTTTGATTATCTTTTAATTAGTTATAATTTTTTTCGGTTTATAATTCTTTGCTTATTCATTCTGTTCCCTAGTCCCTTGATCGCTTTTCCGAGTGTTTGCAGGACCAGGTTTAACATGGCCGGAGTGGATGTTGACCCCAACAATGCCTTGCTAGAAGCTCTCCAAAACATGAAAAACGACTTGGCCGCTCAGATTGGACGAATCGAGCAACGAGTTGGTCGCCTAGAGCTCCCCCGAGAGGAAGAGCCAGCCGACGATGAGGACAATGAACACATCCTCGACGCCAGAGCAAGGAGGAGGAACCAGCATGCTCAACACCCACGACCAGAAAGAGAGGTTAACCGAGGATTCAAGGACGTGAAACTAACTGTTCCTACTTTTGCAGGAAGAGTTAATCCGCAAGCCTACCTGGACTGGGAGAGACGCATGGAGTACATCTTCGACTACTACGAGTACAATGACCAGAAGAAGATATAACCCAGTCTTCAGGCTCAGCTCCACAGACCACGCCTTATCCTGGTGGGATCGAAGAAACCGAGGACCGAAGGAGAAACCGTTTCGAGCAAGATCACAACTTGGAAAGCCATGAAGTTCAGCTTCAGGAGGCGATTTGTTCCACCTCACTATCACCGGAGATGCAAGGACAATTCCGACAACTCTCCCAAAAGACTAAGAGTGTGGAGGAGTACTTTGAAGAGTTTGAGCAGCTCAGAAACAGAATGGCATTAGATGAGAGTGAAGAAGTGCTCATGGGTCACTTCAATTGATGGAACTCAATGATCGCATAGCCAGAAAGGTAGACGCCACAACCTTGTCATGATCTTAATGAGTTATTACATGTAGCTGTGCAGGCAGAACAGGGAATCAAGAGAAGGCTTGCCAGCAACCAGCCGCTCTAGACGCCAGCCAATGGAGTGAACTTACTCCTAGAAACCAATGGAGCGCACCCCAGCCCAGTAGCATTGACAAAGGCAAAGCTGTGGCAACCAATGTTCAGGAGAGGAGACCAGCCCATGAGGCGCCTAGGAACAACCGTCAAGAATCAGGTAAGTCTTCTTGTTCCTAATCCTCGAGCTAGAGACATAAACTTGTTTCAAGTGTCAGGGAAAAGGACACTATGCAAGGGAGTGCCCCAACCAGCGAGTTATTGATCCTTACACAAGAGGGAGGGTATGAATCCCAAGACGAGGAGGAGACCTTAAGAGGTTGCTGGATTCAGAGGAGGAGATAGCTTACCCGGAGACAGGCGACATGCTAGTTGTCTGCAGGGCTCTAAGTGCCATAGTGATCCTGACACCCTCCAGAGAAAGATTTATTCTTTACTCGCTGTTCAGTTTAGAACAAGGTATGTAGTCTAATCATAGATGGAGGTTCTTTGTACTAACGCTGCAAGTCGAGTTCTTGTTGATAAGCTAGGACTGAAGACAAGCCCCCATCCATGACCATATCGACTAAGATGGTTAGATTCCGACACCGAAATTCAGAACCCAGAAGCAAGTTAAAGTGCCTTTCAGAATAGGCAAGTATGAGGATGAGGTTCTGTGCGATGTAGTTCCCGTGCAAGTAGGACACCTCCTGCTCGGTCCGCCGCATGCAGCTCGACAGAGAAGTCGTGCACAATGGCGCACCAACACCCACTCCCTCACATTTCAGAAACGCAAGTTTCAGCTTGCCCCATTGTCGCCTCAAGAGATACATGATATGCAGTCTAAGTTTGCTGTTGAGGCTAAGTAAGTAAAGACTAAACCTCTACATTACTCCTAGTACCATCTATAAAGCCCTAGAACATAAAGAAACGGTGATACTAATGGTGTTTAAATGTCTGTCTTACAGGATCACAGGAAATAATTCTTCCCCATAAATCACTTCCATACTTGACAGGTTCAAGGATGTATTTCCTGAAGATATACCAGCTGGATTACCACCCATAAGAGGGATCGAACATCAGATCGATCTAGTTCCCGGAGCACCATTGCCCAACAACCAAGCCTACAGGGTGAATCCAACAGAAGCCAAAGAATTGGAGACACATGGGATCCAAGGACTATAGTTTTCAGACCGCGACACAAAGTTTCTACGCCAGTTCTGGAGAGTTCTTGGAGGAGAGCTGGGCACCAAACTACTTTTTCTCCACGACGTGCCATCCTCAGATAGATGGACAAACAGAGGTAGTCAACAGAACCTCTCAACTCTTTTGAGAGCCACGGTCGTAAAGACTTTCGAAACTGGT